>JAOUQZ010036976.1:0-14104 GCA_028564935.1 Neosilurus hyrtlii
TGTGACTGATGACCCTGCGATGGCCTGGCGAGCTGTCCAGGGTGTACCCCGCCCTCGCCCAGAGTCGGCTGAGATGGGCGCCATCCTTTCCGCGACCCCAAGTAGGAATAAGCGGTTCAGAAGATGAATGAATGAATGAATACAGTGTGTGTTTGACAGGTAGAATTTTGTGGAACCGTGCTTGTTAACATTGCCATTAAATGGTTTGAGAAAAAGCGAATGATTTTCAGGTAAAGTCGGTCCTCACGTGGTGGGGTGAATCGCAGTGCCAGTGGAAATGAACTCCATCACCTGTTCAAACTTTTAGTGGATGTAGAGCTTCCCTAGAAAGCTTCCATTTCGATGCTGTTGTTTTGTGAACATGGCGTTGAAGTGTAACCCTTCTTTTTATCTCATTGCCCAGAAAAAACGTCCGTCCTGTTACATGAGATCACGTACGAGTCCTTAATGGTAAATCAGATTCAATGCCTACTTCACACACACATGACACAACTTCTGTGTTCCATCTTTTATTGTTGTATTATGATACTACACACAATACAGTATATTATCATAAAATAGATTAAATAGTTGTTTACATTATGCTTGAACTTTTGATTGTTCTGTCCCTCAAAAATGCTATAGAGTGAATTTTTAGTCATACACATTCTATTTTAAGTTCGTGTTAAGACTGCAAAAAAAGATATTCTGCAGTCAACACACACACACACACACACACACACACACACACACACACACACACACACACACACACACACATACACACATATATCCCCTGCTTTTTGTACCTCCTTTTTCACAAAGATATGCTACACAGAACTTCGCCCACTTTTTGCTAAGGAAAAAAAAGAACCATGTGCCATTTTTACTTTTAATCCCTTTTAGAAAACGCGGCAGCAGGAAAGGAAATAAAATAAACAAATAAATAAATAATCCCTTGAGTAAAAAGATGAATCCTTTGACGTGAGAAGGAGTAGCCATGTATCACAACACACACACACACACACACACAAAATTGCAGAGAAGCAGGACATCAATCTAGAGTATGGAACACACTCCGCACACAACACACTCTCGCTCACACACTGCTCTTTAGTTCCCTTATAAATTGGATAGAGTACAGAGAACACAAGCTAACACACACTCTTCCTGTATATGTACTGTACATAACGTCCATCTGCTTATCGGTGGTAAAATAAATGTTAAAGTATCAAGTGGTTTCCGCTGAGCAAACAGTCGCACCCTTCACCTGCACGCTTCAGCCTCTTAGCTCTGTGTGTTTATTCGATTTGCTAAAACGGGTGTTGCATAAGTAACGACCGTTCCATAGACACTCTGAGTACAATATTTCAGGGATAGGATGTACTGTATATGAATAAATAATTCACAAATATATCAAAGCCTCCTTTAGAGATGATGAGCGCTAATTAAGTATGCATGGAAGCAGTCGATCATCCAGTGGACTAAAGATTAAAGATTAAACAACAACAGCAACAACAACAAACACGGATGATATATATAAGAGCGCTACAACCCATGAAGCACTCCGCCTCTGAAATGCTATTATTCGCTGTTTGTCAGGTTAAAGCGTTTCGCTCGCAGAGGGAGAGGCAGTCGTTTGACTTTTCCCTGGTGTCTCCTCGGCTGTGTGTCTTCTCAGCGATCCCAACGCTTTTGCCGGTGGCGAAAATACGGAGCGTGTTTGAGAATGGCTTATTTAACAGATAACATCCCTCCTTCTGTCAGCAGAAAGGAAGCAATTTTTTATTTTTTTTAATGGGATAAAGTCAATGTAGTGTGAAATCTAGGGTCATCCAGAGACGAATAACTCTCAGCTGAAAGGGCAGTGGAGGACGTGGAAATGAAGAGACGGGCCTCCTTCCCATAGTTAATTAAAGGCCCTGTGAGACGTCGTAGACATATTAGATCAGTGAACAAAACAAACTCAACAAGTCCGTCGTCGCGCTGTCGATAAAGCTCACACTCTTCAACGCCGCTGTCTGTCAGGAAGTCACCTTTAATTTCTCTCATGCTCGGATGCTATTGATTCAAAGTCACCTGAAAGCACCGGGATCGTCTACACTTCCTGTCCTGGGCTGTTGAGCGCTTGATTATGAGGCCAGGTCTCATAATATGTTTGGCGCCAATTTCATGGGTGGGTGAAAAAAACCCCCTGAAAAAATAGAGCCGGGTTTTTTAAATGTGTGGCATCGTTCGTGCATCTCAAAAAACCTGCATTTCCAGCTTTACGCCATTCTTGTAAAATAAAAAAGACCTGCTGTGATTGGTCCTTTGTGCATGACTTAAGGTAGTGTCCCCACCAAGTTTGGTGAAAATCCATGCACGGGTGTGATCAGGATAAAATACCAAACATTGGTGGTTATAATGACTCCGTTTTATTACTGAGGCACTAATTGATAAAGGTATCAGATCACAAGCTCATAATCGTTGCCACAGTGCAGATGTCACTGCGGTCAGTGGCGACTAATCTGCGACTGTGAAATCACGAGACGTTCCACATTCCCTTAGCAAAAATGTCAGTCAGTTAGATGTTGCCTGATCGATACTGAATGAGTTGAACGCTTCCTGAGAGTTTATGTGTGCCGTTTCAGTGGGAAAGTGAGTTATATGAGGTGATGGGAAGCCCTTGACTGAGTCCTGCGAGTAGCCTGAGGCGAGTTCGGTTTCGGTCTGTACCACTCGCACCGGGAGCAATTTAGCCTTTCGGTGCACATTAATGCTACTTTCCTCCTTTTTCTGAAGGGCAGGTTTAACCTTTGTATTAACTAAAAAAAAGTAGGTTCAATCTACATGGTGGTGTGTCGCGGATTTTCATTAATATCACACATCGCTATGGTATAAAAAGCAGCATGAGGAAGGTCACAAAGGTGTTTTTCTAATCAGCTAATCAGACGTGGTGCTCAGGTATCCTTTACCCACAAAATATCTACTGAGTGTGGACTATGGTATACTTAGTCTATGTCCAAGTGAACCAGTATAAGAATGTATTTACTGATAGTGACTTCAAAGAGTACTGGTATTGATCATCCTTACTGCATAATGTGTGTGTGTAATACGTTTAAGCGATACAGACACTTATTTTAACATAAATGACCATGAAAAGCACAAAACTGGCCATTTTATCCCGTGGATTACTAGCGATGCATTGGGCGGGGTTGATGTCTCTTGTGGGGACAGTGAGACGTCACATTCTAGTGACTCTGAGGACGAGGACGCTGCCAGAGATGAGCGTGACAGTGAATCCAAAATGGCTTACGCAGCTAACGTTTCCCCGTCTCGGCTTTCCTGTCGTCTGTTTAGGAACAAAAAGAAATGTTTTCCTTGATTTCTGCGCTTGCTGTTTGTGCAGCTCAGCACTGGACCATAATGTGTTATGATGATGCACGGGGTCAGCCAATCCAAAGAGTTCACGTCACTACCAGGCTGAAATAGCCAATCAGAAAGGCAACATGTCTCTGAGCACGCCTAGAGTCGTTACACTCGCACGCTCTTTGAAATCGGGCGTGGACTGATGTGGGTGGACGGAACCGCTGATGTTTTATGTGTTCGTTTTAAATAGCTACTAACACTAATTCACCACAGGCCACTTCTGTAAGTCGCTCTGGATAACGGCGTCTGCTAAACGAGGATACTGTAAATGTAAACGTGAACATTTTGCTTTTCCTTCCTACATTTTAACACAGATATATATATATATATATATATACTTTAAACCCCTCTCATTTTCTGTGTTTTTTTAATAGAATCACTGTTGTTATTTACTGATTTAATTTTAAATGGATGGGAAAATAAAATGCAGATAAGACGACAATGATTAAACCAAAATAATCTGGCAGCCATGACATGATTTAAAATGTGTTGAAACTGGGGCACAGTGGTGTAGCACTTAACACTTCCGCTTCATTGCAAGAGCATCCTGTCTCTGAGCCCTGTGCCTGGCTTGGGGGTTTCTGTGAGGAGCTCTGTGCTTGCATGGGTTTCCTCTGGGTACTTCGGTTTCCTCTCATAGCCGAAAAACTTTCACATCAGGCTAACTGGATACTCCAAATTACCCCTAGTTGTGAGTTCGCCCTTATATTAGGGCATATGCTCTGTAGAGGAAGCCACAGTGTCTCTGCGGTGAAACCGAAGAAACGGGTTTTCTTTAAAGCTGAATTTGAACACCTAACACTTTAGTTGTATGCGATATACGTGCTTCAAATCCTTTATGTTATTAGCAAGGATGTAAGGAGGCAATAAGATACCGTTATATATGGCTGGATTGTCGGTTAACGTGCTGCAAAGCACACAGTATTATTTAATAATTAATTTAAGGGTGTGGGTTTGCTTCCTTCTGCTTGCCCATGGTGACCCCCGATTATATTATAAACGATATCAAATTATGTTACGCTATATGTAAAGGATAATGTACAGTAAGTTGGTCATTATCATCAAATAAACATTGACAGATTGATCTGGCGTCTTGAATCACTTTAAAGGAGTTTATTTCCGACTCTGTGTACATTATCCTGCTTATTACATCGCTACCTACTAAAAAAGTCAATACATAAAATATTAATTTGAAAATGTTATTACTGGTTCTGTTAACGACACGCCCAATAGCGACAGTCTTTAACAAGCATTGTTACTTAACTTCTAGCTACTTATAAGCTGCCTACTAACAGAGCTTAAGTTCAGACCGAGCAGTAGGAAGGACAAAGGTCTGAGATGTCTTTTGCACTGAGCAATCGAGCGTAATGAGCAGTTTATTATATTATTTATGCTTGTATTATGCCTTATTTAGAATGAGACGGAATGCATATGCTAGTTGAGGAGTTTATTGTGGACTTAGCATCCCATGGGCAAAACTGAAACAAGGAAGCATAGCATGTATCCATCTATCAAACTAAGAAAAACGAGCAGGAGGCTCCACAGGTCGGTGATGTGAGGAGAGACCATAAATCCACTTCCTTGCTGTGCTCGCGAATGCCACCTACTCCGGGAAACCCAAGTGGTGTTGTGACCCTACCAAACCCCTCACGGGCATAAATGGAGACTCTTTGTACAGAAGTGGGCAAGCTACACACCTGAAGTGAAGCAAACGAGGCTTATAATAAATTTCTTATTAACCTCGTTTAATAAGTGACAGCTAGCTTTCGGCTTGTTTCCCTTTCCGCTAAAAATCATGACACGCATTGCAGCTAGCTGACGGGTAACTCACAGAGCAATACGTACCAGTCCATACATGATATATCGCCTGCTTGTCGACCAATCAGATTGTGTGTGTAATGCATTGTAAAAAAAAACAAAAAGATGAAAGACCACAGAACGCCATTATTGACCAATCAGAATCGAGTATTCAAATCAGCGGTGTTATAATGACTACTTTTCGCTTTTTATTTTAAATAATTTCACAAGCTGCACTTTTGTACTTTCACTCTAATTTTTTCCCCTCAATTTTTGTGTCCAAAGTGTTCGTACTTGTACTTGAGTAAAGAACATGTGTACTTTTGTGACCTCAACAGGAGCCAAACAACACATCAAACAGTATCTTCCATATTTATTCAATATTTACTCCTGTGCAGTCTGCAGATCTCCTCCTCAGCTTTCCCTTATCGCCTTCTCTACTCTGTCTCTACTCTGTTCTCTACTCTCTAATCTTTTACACTCTAGAACATTCCTTCATGTTGTACCTCTTTCTCTTTCCTTAATTTTTAAAAATGTAATTTATGTATTATGTAGTGGGTAACATGTCCACCTTACAGCGAGAAGGTTGTGGGTTCGAGTCCCAGCTCGGTGAATGCATTTTTGTGTGGAATTTGCATGTTCTCTGGTTTCCTCCCACAGTCCAAAGACATGCACATCACGCAAGTTGGCTTCTACAAATTGCAACTAGGTTTTCGTGAGCATGGCTGTGTCGGTGTTGTCCAGGGTGTACCCTGCCTTTGCCCAGGGTCAGCTGAGATAGGCACCAGCTTCCGCACGACCCTAGAAGGATTAATCAGTTCGGCAAATTAATGAATTACTAAATATTTCTATTCATCACTTTTGACACAATTTGCCGAAATGCCTAATACCACCACGGTGCCGGGGAGGCTGATGCTTATCTCAGCCGACACTGGGCGAAGGTGGGGTACATTCTGAAGAGCTTCCCAGACCATTACAGGGCAACACCCACAGAGCCATTCACACTCACAGCTAGGGCAATTCGGAACAGCCAGTTAGCCTAATGTGCATGTCCTTTGTCTGCAGGAGGAAACCGGACCATCTGGAGGGGAGCCATGCAGACACGGGAAGAACATACAAACTCCACACAGAAATGTCTGGACCCAGGACCCTCTTGCTGTGAGGTGGAAGTTTTTTCTCAAAAAAGCGACTGTTATTTTTGTTATTACTATATATTGTTGTTTGTTTATTTATTCTTATCAATATGATCCAATATTGCATGAAATAAATACTCGAAAAAGTACTTGGTTTCTGATTTATCTTTATTTTGTTAAGTTGTATAAGTGTACTGTGTTTTTTTTTTATTTCTTCACTCGCTAAACCATTCCAGATGGTTTGAAGTTCATTCGTGCTATGCAAATTATCATCGGAATTTAAAAATGTTTTTTGGTTCTTGTTGCCTGCAATAGCATTGTTGAAAACATTTTCACCTAAAAATTATAGAGAAGTAATTTTTTTTTACTTCTTTTTATTAGGAGCCCTTTTAGACAAACGTGGTGGTATATAATCTTCACTGCACTCTACTGTATATATATATATTTATCAAACATATTTCTAATAATTGACCATGATATGACCTTGACCGTCTTGTATCAATTCCAAAATCGAATCGGTTCTTATTGCGCTCATATTTCCATACACATTAATCCTATAAATATCCAACCAGTGGCTCTTGAGATATCTGGGATGGACACACAGACGGATGGATTGTATTTTAATAAAAATATATGCATTTGTTTCTGTTTTGCATATTTAATATCTTGTTTATTTGTTTGTTTGCATTAAAACAACATGCACACACTCTGATAGAGCTTGATGGTGACAGATCATTCCTCTGGGTGTGATTTTGGATACATGTGGCCAAAAAAGATTCCTACAGTGTGCTAAGAGTGCTAGTGATACTCATGCTGCTGTTGCGCTGGAATGAAAACGAAGTTAATTTCAGAAGCTTTTGTCATGCCGTCACAGAAAAGTATCTCCCATCCTGCTTCCTACCCAAGACAAAAAGCATGTCCGCTTCCCTCTGTGAGAACCCCAAAGATAACAGGATTACAACTCTAAAACTATAACATAACAGATGTTGTCATGCGGTTCTGCATAGTCTAGTCATGAAAGGACATTCTGGTAAGAGGATTTCTTTCTGTCACACTAAGACACTGCGATGTTGGACAGCGGTGACGGCAGTGGGAGGGAGAACTCGGCCAGAAGGCTGAAGTGTGTACACGTGGCACAGTTCCATGCAGCATGTCACCCTCTGGCTCCTGAACGGAATGACATGTCGGCGGTGCGGATCGTATTTCTGGGACCTTGCACTTTCCCGAGTCGTGGGCGGATTTATGAACGCTTTAGCTCAGAAGAAAACACAGCTTCTGACTGTCACTCAAAAACATCCTCCAGTACATCCCCAAAGTGCTTCATTCTTTATGCACAGGAGCAAAGTGTCAAATGATCACTTACATTAGAGCAGCTGAAAACATCTGTCCCTCTCTGGGGTCTTCGTCTTTCAATTAACAAGACAAAAAAAATTCACCTTGTCATGTCCTAAAGACTTTTCTGACACTGAAGACTCCTTCCAAAATAATAACTAACAATAACTGTAAGCCCCGTCACACTGCTATACACACAGTAGGTACTTGTACAACGTTTGCTGAGGTACACATGCTACTTCTGAGATACCAGTGAGTCTGATCATCCTGCACTCTGTGATTCCATCCTGATGTGCTAACACTGGTCGGAGTTTTGATCTTAGAAGCCCCTCCCTCCTGCTGATGATGATCCATATGGACCTAAATATCCACTGTCATGATTCACTAGGGGAGCATTTTGTTTTTGTTTTCCTGTTTTATCCATGTGCTTCTACAGGCTACGGGCGTCGCCTTGCCTCCTCCCCTGCTTCCAATTATCTCCACACACCTGTTGCTCATCAAGATTCCTACTTATACTCCAGCAAAACTCTCCCCGGTGCTGGTTTGTTGACATTGTCGCTACCTGTCATTCTGACTACACCAGCTCTGGATTCTCGCGGACTACCTGTTCTCCTGCATGTTCTGCATTAGCAAAGTACCCAGTCTACCATTAGTATAGAACCTCCTTCTGTTTTTTTCGTATTTTTTTTGCCTTGGAATATTAATAAAGACCTCAGTCTTTTCACCCCCCCCACTCTGCGTGTGTTGTCCTGCACTTGGGTCCTACTCAACTTGTCCACATGTGACATCCACTGTGAAGAAGACGTTTCACTGCTGGTGATATAAACTCTTTTACTGAAATGATTCACGACTACAATTTCCATTACAGTTATAAGATAACCAACTAGACTTCATGTTAAACTGTAGTGAAGTTTCTGCTACATGGTTTGTATTTTTTCTGGTTTCACCCAAATGAAGATGGGTTTTTTTTTGAGTCTGACTGCTCTTAAGGCTTCTCCCTCATGTCGACTGAGGGAGTTTTTCCTTGCCGCCATCGCCCCAGGCTTGTTCTTTGGGGATGTTTAGGAATTGTAGAAGAAATGTTTAACTTCTTTACCAAATTTGGTGAAGCTGCTATGTGATGATGTTAATTATAAAAGCGCTATACGAATAAAAGTGAATTGAACTGAACGTCGTAGGACGTCGTAGAATCCGATAAGGACGTAGTATGATCTCCTTGGATGCGGAGAACATAATTAAACTGCTGTCATTGTTTAAAAAAAACAACGAGGGTGTTATGTAACCAGGACACAGTAAGAACTTAATAAGGATTTAGTAACGCGGCGTTAACATACTAACGGCAATGTTGACATAGTCAGAACGTGACCAAAACCTACTAGGGACTAGTGTTGTGGACTTGTTGAACGTAGATATGGATGCAAGAGAACTTGCAGAAAGAATGGAAGACATAGCGCAGGACTTATAAAAACCAGATGGAGAACATAGTAAGCCTGTTGCATGTGCGTGGTGCGATCTAATTGGTCGTTATAAAAACCTAGCACTGATGCACATGTGAACATATTAGGCGTGCGAGAACCTGGCATGGATTTAGTAAGGACGACTACACTGAAAACTGCACAGTTTTTCAATTTTGACCTCCACCCCCACCGCTGCGCTAATTGAAATTTTCAGTGTTTTTTAACTTACAACTTTTTAATGTGGGAGGAAACCGGAGTACCCTAGCACGGTACCATGCAAACTCCACACAGAAACACCCTCGCTGAGCCTGGGACTCGAACCCAGGACCTTCTAGCTGTGAGGTGGATGTGCTGACCTTTTAACAAATCACCAAAATGTAATATTACAACTGTGATTAAAGTGCTGTTTGTTTTGATCACATGACCATCACTAGGGCAAGCTTGTGTGTCTGGATGAGACTGAGGAGTTAAACAGATTGTATCGCTCATAAAACTGTGGCGCTTTTTAAAATGATCCTTTACTAAATCTGTATTTTCACTAAATTAATTAATGCAGGGTTGAAAGCGAAGCAGACAAAATTCACCAGAATATAATAACTGAAAGAATAAATGATTAAAGAAAAAAAAATACACTTTGGCTTTCTGGATGGTACAACAGAAAGCTCATCATCTTTTCATCAAGGATGCATCATCTATTTGCCATTTCTAAAGACGCGTGGATCTATGGAGCATATGCTCGGCATGCTCAGTGTACTCGCAAAAAAAAAATCAAAACAAAAAAAACAAAAAAACAAACACTATCCCAAGTCCAATTGGCTTTGAAATGCAAATGTAAAATTCTGCCTTTCCACACACCAACTGTTGCAAAGCCCCCTGGCTGCATTCTTCCTGGGTCTCTTGTTTCTACAACATCCTTATTTTTTGGCACAGACCAGCAGTCTGGCCCTCACAAGTAGAGCTACAAGCCCACGTGGAGATCAGAGGAGCTGCTACACCAAAAAAGAAATAAATAAAAATTAGGTAAGGGTTGTGAAAAACTGAGTGGTGCTAAAGATATGTGCTTGTATTCTGGATCCGAACCAATGAGCCGCTACGTAACAAACACCCTGGTTTGTACAGCTGATCCAGAGAAGTTTCGGCACCCTCAAGGCTCCTCGCTTGGTCCGGGTCAAATTCGGAATCATCATGAACTGAATTTGTGTGATGGGTTCTGTGGAGGAAATGAAATTTTCGCAGTTCCACCTCGGCGCTAAGGAGGAAATGGGAAGGGGGGTGAAAGCTCGCCGATCAATACTCTTGAGGGGCCGCCCCTCCTTCCCCTCCTGCCCTTCCTGCCCATCGTGTCTGTCGTGTGCGTTCTGTGCTCCGACTGGATGCGGGGGACTGTACCACATGACCTTCAGTGTGGCCGGTAGGGACCCGCCCTCGCGGCCGCCTTGTGTGGATGAGGGCGCGTCACATCCATCTTTGTCAGCTGCTAGCAGTGCCGCCATTCATCAGATGGAACGCCCGACAGCAGGGCTAAAACCCTGAGCTCACACACACACACACACACACACACACACACACACACACACACACACACACACACTATGCCTACTCAGGTTTATATACTCACACACACTATAACTGAAATCTCCAGTTAAAAATAAATGGACCTATCAGTGATTAGCTGATTAAAAAAGCCTTTTAATTGTTATTATTATCGACATGGTTTCATTCATTCATCTTTATTTGTACAGAATGCTTTTATTTTGCACTGAATGATTTAAAGCACACATTAAAGCACAGGTGATTAATATAGCTACATCCATTACATGTATATTCATGAATCAGTAAAAGCGGGGCTATGCTCCGATCGATGGGAGCAGCCGATATGCTAATGCCGACCAGCTTCTTGTAATCCCGTCCAAACTGCTGCCTTACGCCGGCTTTCCGGCCTTGATGTGTAAACAGCAATCTGTCATCGCGAGACAAACTTCTCTATATGACCTGTCTACTGTAAACACGGAGAAATCAAACAGCAAGACGTCAATAATCACTCCGAACACGAGCTTCCGGAGTGTTTGGATTGCAGTAGATCAGTTTGGATGGAGAAGATAGATCAGGAGACGGTGTTTACAGGACAGGTTTATCACGCCGTAGATGGTTTTGTGCTGGGATATAAAAAAAAAAAAATAATAAAAAATTAAACGTTGAGGTGAAGTTACTCTGATTCACATCACACCAAATAACTGCTGATTATTTTCCAGGGTGAGAGTACTGAAGTCTGTTTGTTTCTCCTGTCTCAGTCTTGGTTATTGTTCTCGCCAAATATTCTGGTTGGTCTTGACTGAGTCCAGCTGCTGTTTAAAAAATACTGTTCTCTATCCTGAGTCATTCCTCCTACAGAAAAATAATAAGCCAACTTGTTCACAGCTACATAAAGAGGGCTCTGTTTTTCTGCCTTAGCCTCGGCTCTGTCTCTCATTCGGACCTCGTCTTGACTCGAACGCCAACCTCTTTGGACTCTAGAAGACTAGACCAGGTCTTGGATTCTAAAAAGGTCGCCTGCTGTGCAGCTTTGTTACCGTGGGGTGTCCTATGCAACAGGACAGACCACTTGGCGATGCTCTACCATGGAGTCTGTCTCTCTGTCGCAATGTCCCATCCATAAATATAAACACAAGCCCGGACAAAACCCTCGTGTGATGTACCTTTGGTGGCCGCCATATTACCAAAGACTAAAATCCTCCACTGGGTGTTGAACGTTGTGTTTCAACTCAAATATTCTCTCTAAAGTGCAAGGAATAACATTTCACTTCTACAGTACTCTATCTACAGAATTTTCCAGAAAAAAAATCCAAATATTTGTTTCATTTATTTTGTATTGTGGTATTTGTATTTGTATTTACCAGCACATATAACAACACGACCCAAAATTAGGTGCAAAACGAAGCAAAATCTCTCACCCCAGCAGCTTGTTTACATGAATAAACCCAAGCTGTCAAGTGTAACCAATCTCTGGTAAGATGGCGGAAACTTCGGCATTTACCGAGTGGCGCCGGTCTCGCGTTTACATCTAGGGTCCCACCAGTGTATCACATGACCTATACACCTTGTGATGATGTCACAGAGATTTGCCCTTGATGAAATGGATGGCTCCTGATGATGAAAACGTACATGTTTTTAGTGTAATAGGAGAGTTTGGAAGGCTTTTCTTTACGCTTCAGCCATTCTGTTTAGAGCTACAATTAAAGCCTTTGACAATTCCAAAAACAAATGCAGCGTTTCATATCACAAAGAAGCCACAAAATGTATAAACTCATCTGGTAGAAGTTACACCTTTTCCTCTAACAGTTACAAAGCTCTGACACTGGAGACTCCTTCCATACAATCACTTCTTACGCAGCACTCAGAGCAAAATATTCAAAATACTCAGAGCAGCCATCTTTGTTTACTTCTGGTGAGAACATTGATGCACTGTGTTTATCCTTTGAATTATTATTTTATTAATTACGCAAATACAGTTGATAAACAGTCACTTGTAGCCTGTTTGTAAATGATTAAACTTCTGATAAAAACTGTAGTAAATTTACGAGAAACTGCAGATTGATCACAATCCACACAGTAAACCTGAAATACTTTAAATATTCATGCAGCCAGTGTTTTATCTGCTGTCACGATCTCAAGGGGACTAAACAGTCGGTCAGCGTCTTTAGCCTTCTCATGTGCTGCGTTACATTCTAAATAAAACTACCACCTGGCGGTTGTATGTTTCTGTGGGGTAATGCCATAGTGACCTTGAACTTTGACCTATAACCTTCAAAACCTAAACAGTTCATTCTTGAGTCAAAATGGACTTTCATGCTAATTTTAAAGAAAATTTCTCACAGCCTTATTAAGACGGCACACGTGAGACTGCAGTCATTTTGACCTTTGACCTTTGACCTTCATTCATTCGTTCGTTTTCTAATCCTCGTAATCCTAATTTGGGTCGCGGGGAGGCTGGTGCTTTTCTCAGCCGACTCTGGGCGAAGACAGGGTACACCCTGAAAAGTTTTTCAGACCATTACAGGGCCAACACACATACAACCATTCAAACTCACTCTCACACTTAGGGCAATTTGAAACAGCCAGTTAGCCTACTGTGCATTTTTTTTGGACTGTGGGAGGGAACAGGAGTACCCGGAGAAAGCCCACTCAAGCACAGGGAGAACATGCTCCACACAGAAACACCCTGAGCCTGGGAATCGAACCCAGGACCTTCCTGCTGTGAGGTTGATGTGCCAACGTGGAGCTGACCTTTGCCCTATAACCTCCAAAATTAAGGTGGACATTTGTGAATAGTTTCTAGAAAATCTCAAGGTTTTGAGGTACGTAGTACCTCCGGCCCTTTCTATGACGGACACACTTTGTGAAGCGTCCTTTGTACTGTGCAAGTCGCTGTGAGTGAGCCGTTACTATAGAAACGATAGCATATCATAACAGAAGCTTGTGATCTGGAACTGGCACTACGCTCAGAGTTACGGTTATAGAAGATGAATCAACACTTTCTGACCAATCAGAAGTGAGATGATGATGAAACAAATTCCAAGTACTTCTGAATCTGAATGCGACACCGACAACTCGCTGCAGACGTTATTGTAATAAAGTGTACACTTAAAATAATGTCAGTGAGGAAGACAGGGGGCCTTTCATTTCTGGTCAGTGAGCTTTTTTTGCATGTGAGAAACAGAGACAAAGAGAAAAAGAAAGAGAGAGAAAGAAATCAGATGGAAATGTATTAAGGTCCATGTGGGTGGGTGAACAAGAACGTGATTAAAATTTTAAGAGTAATGGTAAGGATTGAGCGGTCCAACAAAAGAAACAGTGGCGTTGTAATCCCTGCATTAGCCACGCTGTCAAGCCACTAATAAAAATAAGACTGAGGCAGATCAAGTGTTTTGTGTGTGTGTGTGTGTGTGTGTGTGTGTGTGTGTGTGTGTGTGTGTGTGTGTGTGTGTGTGTGTGTGT
>JAOUQZ010037056.1:0-14101 GCA_028564935.1 Neosilurus hyrtlii
GGTCCCCCCGGAAGAGCTGGAGGAAGTGTCTGGGGTGAGGGAAGTCTGGGCATCCCTGCTTAGACTGCTGCCTCCGCCACCCGGCCCCGGATAAGCGGAAGATGATGCTATGCTATGCTTTGCTATGCTAGATTCAACATGATTTTCAAAGTTTTTAGAGAACACAGTCTGTTCATCTACCTTCTTTGTTAGCTCTCGAACAGTGTAAAGGATAGCAATGCTAACGATTTTCTGCATTTTTCTTCTTGCTCTCTCCCCTCAGCTTCTTCGGGTGCGGGCTCTGGATTGGTGTGCGGCACAGATTTTTTCTATTTTGGTCAACTATAAAATCTTCAATGTTGCTTTTGTCACCTTGTCGGGGAACAAATGAAGCCAAAAACTGAAGTATTACACTGAACGAAACATAAACAAAGAGTTGTTGCAGGAGATGTTCAAGCCGAAGCGAGAATTGCAAAAATGTTATTGCACTAATTATATGACATGAAAGAAATGTCAACCTTTTGACGCCTTACAGGTAGAAAACAAAGTTTAAAATATCTTAAAAGAAACTCGCGAGTTTTGTGTACCCTATACAGTTCTTCCAGTATCAAAAACCTAAACTGTAAATAGCGGTCATAGAGTGTACGCGCAAACAAACTTTTCCTGACAGGACAGAAGGATTTTTTTTTTTAACAATAAGACTATCACTTTTTATCCATTCCATAAGTTACATTAAAACAGATAAATAGAATGTACAAGTTGTTTAAGATTTGCTTTAAGGTTTTGATGAAACATGTACTGGAGATAACATTCTGATTTCAGAGACAAAAATAAGCTTATGATGTCACATTACTTTTGCACACTCCAAAAGCAGTAAGGCTTTTTTGGGGGTTTATTTATTTATTCATTTATTCATTTTGTGGTATCTTTTCCTATAACTTTATACTATTTTCCTATAGAAGTGGAGAAATAAAAAACATATGCATATCGAAGAATATTGAAAATGGTGCATTTCTTATCTTTGGAAGTCCAGTAGTACATCTAATAAATGCTTATTAACGTAGTTGTTGCTCATCCAGTCCAGTAGGTGGCGGTAAAACAACTCACTACACGATAAAGGAGAAGAAGAAGAGCTGAAGTTGTTTCCAGTTGAGGAGGTGGATGATAATCTCATCTGGGAAGAATAAACGGGTATAAATTCTGAGGTGAGTCGGTTTAACACACTGGATCTTAAGGTATTTTAAATCTGCAGGGTTTTTTCTGTGTTTGTTCTTTTTGTTAACTCGATAACGGTGTTTTATTCTCTAAAAATGGACCTTTTTTAAGGAAAACTTGTACTTGTTTACACTTAAATGTACAGTTAGTTTCCTAATATATTTAAAAGCAGAGGGTCAGAATGTGTTGGAGAGATCTTTGAACATCCAACACTCCCAAACACAGACACCACCGACATCATCACCTCGTTTTAAGATAAAAAAAAAAAACAAACAAACACGGAGGAAAACCCTCGTTTTAAATACCGTTACTTTAAATTTAACAGTGTAGAGCTGGATTATATCTTTGTTTCCTTCCTTCAGGTTTGTTTTTTGTTTTTGTTTTTGTTTTTTTAGTAAGTATTACAATAGTTTCCCTCAGTTTATCTTTTATTCTGTATTAAATACCATCACTGAGCCTGAATCATCACAGTTCTGATTTCAGGAGGAATCCATTTTACTAAAACATAATTGGTATTTTATTCTATTTGGACACAAACCCCTACGGAAGTAAAATAGTGCCAGAAGTCCTCAATAAAACTGACCGAGTTTGAGACCGAGACCGAGTGGATGAGGTTGGACAGATTGTTGGGGATGGATGCCCCACAGATAAGGAGGATGATGGACAGGACAAACTTTCAGCATCTACTAGATTGAATCGATGCTCTGTAAGGAATTAAAATCTCCAGAAAACGGAACACGATGATGGATCTTTTTTTTTCCATTTAGGATTTTTTCACAAAACGGTGTCAAGACTGTTTATGAAACTTCCTCCCTCCTCACAAAGATAAAGCAATCTATTTTTTTTTAAATACTTCCATCAGTTTTACCCAAATATGTGTGGAGGTAATACAGATAATATGAAAGCAGCTCCGCTGACATGGTACACTGGACAGGAGGATTAAGTTCTTAAGATTAGATCTCATTTGGGCGATAATGGTCGATAATGATGATTTTTTTTTAAAAAAATAATTATTTTGGGAGTGAGCATGAGGGGTCTGTGACTGATACTGTCAATGATGAATGCACCTGTTGTGGGCAATCATCCTGTTTTTTTTAAAAACCTGTTTCCAAATGTTGGACGATTACACATGATAATCTACTAGTTGGTGACTGTCGCCAACTATCCGTGATTACATTGCTGACAGTTTGAGACCGTTGTGGTCGATCACAGATAGTTGCAGAGAGTCTCAGACTTAGTTGCTGACCACCAGAGATTTTTCATTGAGTCGAGATGCGTTGACTTAAAACCGAAACCAAGTCTGCATAAAAAAAAAAAAAAAAGATCTACTCTTGCTTTCGAGTTTAGCTGAATTCCAAGTTAATAACTGTTAGAACAGACTGGGACAAGGACATAACACGGACAGCCAAGATAAGTCGTGACTAAACATTAACATGGGTCTAGCCATGCTTTAAGAACAGAAAGTACGATTAAAGAGTATTCGCCACTCTGACCCAGCATAATATTAGCTCATGCAGTTACAGAGACACGCTGGTGCAAGGCCGAGTGCTTTCAACCCACAGACTCAAGTTCGAAACCCGCCTCACTTATTTTAACTGTCTAATAAGCCACTCTGTATGAAGAGTTATGTCGCAAGCAAAGCACAGACTGAGAGAAGGTGTGTATTGTTATGTATTGATGTGGTAAACTGTCTGTATGGCCTCCAGTATGGGAACGTGCTGTTGTAACCAGGGGCAACACCTGGTCACGTGACCGTATTGAAGTCCACCTATAAAGTTAAATAAAGTAATGGTGCCGAATTACTGATCCCAAGGTCGGGGGTTCAAGCCTCACTGTCGCTGGGTTGTGTCTGCCCTGCAATGGTCTGGCAAGTTGTCCAGGGTGTACTCTGCCCTTGCCCAGAGTCAGCTGAGATGGGCGCCAGCCTCCCCTAACCCTAATTAGGATTAAGCGGTTCATAAAATGAATGAAATACAGTATAAAAAAAATTTTTTTTTTCAACCCCTTGTTTGTTTGTTTGTTTGTTTGTTTTTACTTTCCTGCACTTTAGAAGGTTGATTGTTTGGTTGATCCAGGATTCATCCTTGGACAATGAACTTTGGTCACGGATATTATCTGCTTGGTCTGCCACTATGGTCATGTAGCCAACAAAGTCTCAAACGTTGTCAGACAATCTGTAACTGTCCGTGGATGTCTGGAACCATGTCTGCGACCATAGTAAGTGATATGGTCACCAACTGTAAAGAAGACAGTCAAATAGGATTGCCAATGATCGTGTGCTTTCATTTACGTAACATAATCTTATATGTTTAGTTTTTACCTTCTTTGTCTTATTAATCTTATGGTATATTTAGTTTTAACCTACTTTGTCTTGTTTCCTGTTATAAATTATCTTTCATCTTCTGCTTGATCTGGGGTCAGGGCATGGGGGCACCAGTCTAAGCAGTGAGGTCCAGACTTCCCTCTCCCCAACCACTTCCTCCAGCTCTTCCTGGTGGTAGCCGTGGTATTCCCAGACCAGCCGAGGGACATTGTCCCTCCAGCGTGTTCTAGGTCGACCCCGGGATCTCTTCTCGGTTGGACATACCAGAAACACCACTCCTGGATGACCGAGCTTTTCACCCTATCTCTGAGGGAGAACTCCACCACCCTGTGAAGGTTGCTCATTTCAGCTACTTGTATCCGCGATCTTGTTCTTTCGGTCACTACCGAAAGCTCGTAACCATAGGTGAGGGTAGGAATGTAGATTGTAGGGGTGCCGGAAGAAATGAATTCATGTCTGAAACGTGATTCTTATTTATTAGCATTCTGAATCGATTCAAATTTTCAAGAATCGATTTTTAAAACCACGTTTTTTCGAGCATTTCTAACCTTACTCACAGCTTGTACTGTTGTCCACACACAGCGTCTGTAGTGAATTGTTCCAGTGAGTATCGGCTCCAGAACTAACTTTTAGCATAGCTTTGACATGGATGAGGAAAAAGAAATACAGCCAGCGCTGTCTTCGCTGAGGGCAAATGCAAATATCATTTCCGGGTAAGAAGGAGCTTGACATGACATATGCGGTGCGCAAAATATAAAGTCAAGTATTTCAGCAACACTTCAAATCTCAGAGCCCACATCTTACACCATCACCCAGAGCTAAAAGAACTGGAGCAGCAGCTTCACTAACGGAGCAGCAACTTCACTAAACTCATAACCAACTCTGAATGAGCAAAGCAGATAAGTAAATCTACAAACCAGTTGTGTAGTAACATCATTTCTCTCTTTCTTATAGAAGAGATATTTCTGGCTTATAGAAGAATGTAGTTACTTGTGAAATTAGCTCCCTTTGTTTGTAATGTTTATGAATCAAACATCGGTTTGAATCAAGAATCGATTCTGAATCGAATCGTCACCCCAAAAATCAGAATCGAATTGAATTGTGAGTTGTTGTTTGAGTCACATCCCTAGTAACAATATTGATTATTATTTATTTAATAATTTTAATAGGTAATAATTATAATTAACAATATAGTAATGATATTATTATAAATAATAGTATCTACAGTTCTTTCAAATTGTTTTCCTCCGCAGTGCATTAATTTCATGTCGGATTGGTGCATAATTACCTGGAAGAGATTTTTTAAGAATTAAACCTGGTTATTAATTATCAGTTTTGGATGCGTGTATCAGACTAGCTCAGCTTTCCGTCTTCAGTGAACAGATTCAAAATGCGCATTGCTGTCTAAAGCCAGTGGAACAGACCTGAAATGTGCATTGCTCTCTCTAAAGCCAGTGGAACAAATCAGAAATGCACATTGCGCTCTCTGAAGCCAGTGACCAGATCCAAAATGCACGTTATTCTCTTAAGGCAGTGGAACCAAGTGACCAAATATATATTTTTTAATATAATATGTGTGTGAGATAGTGGTGCGTTTGGGAGATATGCAGATATTTTTTTGGGAAACGATACTATAATGGCGCAGAGGACTCTAATTAAAAATCCCTGTGTATAATATATATGTCAAATAATAAAGTAGAAAAGAGTAGGTCTAAAAAATAATAATAGATCTTAGCCTCTAGATCAAGGTAATTTCCGGTTTAACTTGTTTAACTTGTTGAGAGAAAACTTCTAAAAATAAAAACTAAGCATACAACACTACTTGAATTGACTATCTTGTGGGAAACAACACTAAAGTTCCAAAGCTCCTTTTTCCCTGCACTCATCAAGCTGAGAGGAGGATTGTGGACACGTGGCGAAGAACAAAACTTGTTTATGATAGGAAGGAAATTTTAATGTTTTGACACCTTACCAGTAGATCCAGTAGATCTAGTGAAAAACCAAGTTTGAGATATGTTTATGGACAATCACTTGGTTCGTTCCCTCTGTGTTCACCTCTGGTGTCAACAACCCGATCCGGAAATAGTGGTTCTGGCAGACTTTTCATGACCAAACAGGAGGATATCGGGACCCCCCCCAACAATAGAATGGATAATACAGTAGGTAAACCAGGAATACTGTACCAAAGGAATAAAATTTAATTTCTTAAATTAAGTTTATGTTTTTAGGCATCTTTGTGTTTCCACCTTATGGCTGTTTCTTTATCATAAAAAAATGCAAACATTTTCAGTGCTCTGATTTTACGCAGTGCCAAATTTTTATATTATTCTCAATTTAGGTTGAAAAGCAGGATGAATTTACCCAACTGAAAAATCATGCTCGTTCTGAGCGGATGGTAGCTGGTGAGTACAAGCTAGATTTTTTTTTTAAGCAGTGCAGGTTATAAACTGTCCATGTACTCAAGTTTCCTTTCACATGGTGTACATTAAACAGTCAGGCTGGAATAGATCCATGACCATAGTTAATTTTCCAAGGACAGAACCTGGAGGTACCTCAAACGATTACACTTTTACAGTGCAGGAAGGTAAAAAAAAAAAAATAAAACAAGGTATCTATTTATTAAATTAAAGGGAAATAGATAAGAGGAAGAATTAATATGATTGAATGTATAAGTAAAAGGAGATGGGCATGTGCTGGAAGATTTATTTATTTATTTATTTGTTCGTTCGTTCATTTATTTATTTATTTATTTATTTTTACTGTATTTCACCATTTTTTAATTTAAATTTATTCAGTAAAGTTCACTAAAGTTAAACGTGTCATCTGTGATTTGCTCCCTCGTGATGCTCTAGGCATAGTGCCTGGATGTGTTGCAGCCTGCAGGAAATCCTGTCTTTTGCTTGCTCCTGAGGCTTCTGGTAAGGATTTGCATGAAGTCACTGAACACCGCTTTCCTTGACAGCTTTGTCCAGAATCCCAGTTTTTATCAATAATGTATCAGTTCTCTAAAAACTTAAAGGTGTCCAGTCTTGGAGCACTACGGCGGCTTGTCCCAGCGACCTGTGGAGCAGCAGATTCATCAAGCAACAATGGCTGACAGCGGAGCAAGCGGAGGCAGTGTGACCGTAGACAGAAGCGGGGCAGTCGAGGAGGGCTAACTGCAAAGCCTAAAACTAACCCCTACAAAATGCTGCTCTAATCCATCTTCCTCTCCAACGTCCACTCCTAGAGACTAAAATAGATCTTCTCCAGCTGGATTAACATCTAAACAGGAGTTAAGGAACTGCTGCACTGCATCATTCTGACAGAAACCTGGATAAACTTATCAGTTCTAGACAATGCTGTTAGTACTGAGCGGCTAGCTACATTCTGTGCCGACAGGAGCAGCACACTCAGCGGTAAATCCAGAGGTGGCAGCTTGTGTATTTACATCAACAACAACTTGTGGAAAAATGCTACAACTGTCTTCAGTCACTGCTCACCAGACATTGAGTTCTTGACTTTGAAATGCAGATTGTTCTACCTGCCTAGGGAGTTTACTGCTGTTATCATCACTGCTGTGTACGTGCTACCCAGTGCTAACACAAAGAAGACTATGAGTGTTCTTTACTGGATCATCAGTGAGTTGCTAACTTCCCACACGGAGGGTATTTTTGTTGTTGCTGGTGATTTTAACCAAGCAAACATGAAAGCAGTCCTCCCTCATTTTCCCCAGAATGTGAACTTTGCAGCCAGGGAATGAACGCTTTAGACAAAGCCTACACTAATGTTGCAGATGCATTCAAGCTCCCTGCACCCACATCGGCTCGTCTGACCACTTATCTGTTTTGCTAATTCCAGCATACAAGCCCCTGCTGATCTGGGAAAACCCACCATTAGTCAGGTGAGAAAATGGTCTGAGGGGGGCCATGGAGGCACTGCAGAACTGTTTTGAGTGCACAGAGTGGAACATGTTCAAAGACGCAACATGAAACAACCAAACTGATATGTCTAGTATGCCATGTCTGTCAGCCTACATTAACAAATGCATGGAGGATGCCAGTGTCATAAAAATATCACCACAAGGGCCAACCAAAAACCTTGGCTGTATGAGGAAGTATGCAGAATGCTGAAGGCTCAGAACTCAGCACTTGACTGGTGATAAGGAGGCACTGAAGACAGCCAGAGTCAATTGAAACCATGCCATCAGATTCACTTAACGTACTTACAGTCAGAAAAAACAAGACTTTTTCAGTGACACTACAAACACCAGGCGAAAGTATGGCTTACGGACAATCCTTAGCTATAAGATAGCCCCTCCTGTGTGCGATAATGACACTGACTTCCTCAATTATTTGAACAACTTTTTTAGAAAGTTTGAGGCACTAAATAGTACTCCGGCCGAGAAAGACTTCCCTTGGCAAGAAGTAAAAGCATGTCTGACAAAAATGTCTTGCCTCAGCTGATGTGCAGAGGACCCTGAAAAGAGTTAAGGCCCGCAAGCCCCGGGCGCTGACAACATTCAAAGACGAGTGTATAGGGATGTGCTGACCAGCTGGCTTGTGTCCTAACAGACAACACAACAGTGCTATGCATCAACAGAGATGACAACAACCTGGCCTACAGAGAGGAGGTGGAGCAGCTGGTGAGATTGTCAACAACCTAATCCTGAATGTTGACAAGACCAAAGAGATCATCCTGGACTTTAGGAAGATCCAGCCCAGCCATGCTCCTCTCCTCATCAGCAACATGGCCATGGAGGTGGCCAGCAGCACCAAATTCTTGGGGGTGCACTTCAGAGACGAATTCATTTGGTCTGTGAACACTGCATCTCTGGTTAAGAGGGCACAGCAGTGCCTGCACATCCTGAGATGGATGAAGAAAGCCCAACTGCCTCTGCCCATCTTCACTAGATTCTTCAGGAGTACTGCAGAGAGCATCCTCTCTACTGAGGAGAATGGTAAGGACAGCTGAGAAAATCAGCAGGAGCTCTCTTCATTCTGTGCAGGACATTTCATCTCAGCGCTGTGTCCTGGGCCAGAAACATCATCAAGGATGTGTCATACCCCCACCACGGACCTTTTTCACTTTTGTCCTCCAGAAGAAGATCCTGCAGCAACCATAAGGTTCCGGAATAGTTTTTTTCCCCCAGGCCATCAGATCCTTAAATCCATAGACTGTACTATTTTACTGCATTACTGACTCTTCTTTTTTTAAACTGTAACTTATTGCAGTTTCACTATTTTTTTTGCTATTTGAACTGTCTGTGTTCTAAATTTTCACTATCTATCTATCTATTTTTTGTACTGTAGTGAGCAAATGCAATGACATTTCATTCTGTATACACTTGAATATTTGAATGTCAATAAAGTCTGTCTTAGTCTAAATTACAAAAATGGAATTTTCTCTTCTTTATCGTTTCTCAGTGGGACTCTGAGATACTAGTACTACTAATGATAGTTTTATATTTTTCTTACTGTTCTTTTTTTTTTTCTTATTTCTCCCCAGAGATACCAAGAAACATGATATCGACACAACACTTAAGTAGCCATCAAAAGACTTCTTGTACACCTGATACTGTCGCCAGTTCTTTAAGAATGAAGAAAGATCTTCACCCTTGCTTGGTTTGTGGGAAGACTTTTTCTTCCAAGAATAGGCTCGAAAAGCACCAGTGCATTCACAAAGGAGAAAAGCAGCATCAGTGCTCACAGTGTGAAAAGAGTTTTAATGCAGTGGGTAATCTGCGAAGACACCAGAGAATTCACACAGGAGAGAAGCCGTATCACTGCTCACAGTGTGGAAAAAATTTTAGTCAAATGGCTTCTCTTCAAAAACACCAGCGCCTTCACACAGGAGAGAAGCCGTATCACTGCCCCCTCTGTGGAAAAAGTTTTAATGAAATGGGTGATTTGCGAAAACACCAGCGCATTCACACAGTGGTGCAGCTGTGCCACTGCTCGCAGTGTGGAAAGACTTTTAACCAAATGGCGTCTCTTCAAAAACACCAGCGTATTCACACGGGAGAGAAGCCGTACCACTGCTCACAGTGTGGAAAGAGCTTTAATTCTTTAGATTCAGTTCGAAAACATCATCGTCTTCACACAGGAGAGAAGCCCTACCTCTGTTCACAGTGTGGAAAGAGTTTTAATGAAATCGGAAATCTGCGAAGCCATCAGCGGATTCACACAGGAGAGAAGCCGTATTACTGCTCACAGTGTGGAAAGAATTTTAAAGAAATGGGTCATTTGCAAAGCCACCAACATGTTCACACAGGAGAGAAGCCGTATCACTGTACAGAGTGTGGAAAAAGTTTTAACAAAACAAGTAATCTGCGAAGCCACCAGCGGATTCACGCTGGAGAGAAACCGCATCACTGCTCACAGTGTGGAAAGAGATTTTATAAACTGAGTCATCTGCAAAGCCACCTGCGCATTCACACAGGAGAGAAGCCGTATCACTGCCCACAGTGTGGAAAAAGTTTTGCTCATGCAAGTTCTCTCAAAACACATCAGCGCATTCACACAGGAGAGAAGCCATATCAGTGCTCACAGTGTGAAAAGAGTTTTAATCAAGTGGCTTCGTTCCAAAAACATCAGCGCATTCACACAAGAGAGAAGCCGTATCAGTGCTCATAGAGTGGGACGGCTTTTCAATTAAATGGATCGTCTCTGAAACCAACATTGCGTTCACGCCAGAGGAAAGTCTAACCACTTCCCAGTAAGCTCCTTTCACACGTTCACTTTTGGCTGTAGGTTTGACTGCATTTCACCGTTTTCTCTGAAAAAAGTCTGTGGTTGCTGAGGTTAGAAATGGTCGCCTATAAAGTAGGCTCATTATATCTTCAGTGTATGTGTTAACTACGTTCAGTCCGTTCCACTCACAGCTAGATTACCACAAAGCATGCAGTACAATATATGTAATTGTTACGATGTTATAAAGCCAACTGCAAATATTTTATACTGTATCTTTAACAATTTACATATGTATTACATGTTCCATTGTCATAGGAAGCTAATTTGGGATTTTGATTTTTTTGTACGTTTTGTACTTGTGTCTAAAGGTATGTGGCAAACTTGGCACCACGGTTGTCCAGCGCTAATTTCCAGATATTGAAACCGCAATCCAGAAACCAGATGAAATAATTAAAATAAAATATTTTTAAAAAATACTAGAATGTATTTACTTACAGTTATTTGATCAACACATGCCAGTTAATGATGGTTATAAATTTTCCAATCTTCATGATTAGATTAATGTTCATTTTAAATGAGAATATGGTTCTGATATCCGGCAACAGTCTGAACAGCAAATAGCGATGTTTGATGTGAATCCATCCACCAGGAGGGTGACTTGGTCTGTTGTTTAGGAACAGTTTATCCAAGATAGCTGAAAAGCCCTTCTTTCTGATGCAAGATGGTGATGCTATACCAAAATGTTATTCTGGGCATGTGGAAAAAATCAGTCATCATACCAAACAACCAGCAAAGTTGGAGCTGTAGTACATGAACGAGTTATGTGGCATGTTCTGTTTATGTAGTGAAAGGTAAAAAAATAGTTTTGACACCACAGACATTTAATTATTAATAATTTATTTTTGTTTGTTTTTAGAATTTTTTTATTTTATTTTTTTTCCCCAAAAATCCCTTCACAATTTAACAGCAGCAACATTGACATCTTGTGTATTCAATGTAAGACATTGAACTTTGTAGGTGGTGTGTATTAAAAAGCACATGTCAAAATGCAAAATACTTATGTATGTACATTTTAAACTTGTTTGTCTTGGAGAGCCCCACATGCCTAATGAATTTTGTACAAAACAGTTTCAAAGTGACTGATTCTGGAGAATTGGGGTCATCCCACAAACTTATTTTGAAAAATTCTAAGCGCCCAGATCAGCCCAGGTTTACTACGACTACGAAAGCGTGGCTCCACACTTTGTGTTTGTCTGCCCTGCTGCCTTTCCTGATTAGTCTCCTACTGAAAATGTATGGTGTATCATAAAGAGGATACGAGACCATCGTCTGTTGAGCAGCTGAAGCCATGGACAAATTCCAATAGCAGAATTGCAACAAATTATTAAATATGTAAATAACAGGTAAGGTGATCACACACTGGTAAACATTTCTTTGTCAAAACATTTTTTCTGAATTTGTTTTGGGTATCCAATTCTAACCTTGTTTTTAATAACTGAACACAATTATGTTGTTAAAATATTGAAAATCTAGTCTCTTTACTTTGACATTTAAATAAAGGTTCAATAGAATTCACAAATCAAAGATTCTTTTTATTTACTTTGGTGTATAATATTACCCTGTCAACAGCAAAGTTGGGCTATTTCCCAAATCAGTCATAACATTATCATGGAGGTCCCACTTGTGTCATCAGAACAGGTCTGACCCATCAAGGGATGGACCCAAGAAGACCATTTTTTCTGTGAGCTACAAGGTAGAGAACCCATGGTTTGGACTTGCTTGTCCATCACATCTTACAAATTTGGAATTTCAGGCCAGTTTTTCTCAAACCATTCCTGAACAGTTTTTGAAATAGGGCACGGTGCGTTCTCTTAAGAAGCAGCCTTGCTTTAAAGGCGTGTTCTTGTTCTGCAGCTATGTTTAGGCAAATAGTACAAGTCAAAGTAACATCCACAGGATTTTAGGACCCTAGGCTTCCAAATACTACATTGCCCAGATCATCTACTTGCAGTGGTTTGCCTTCTTTAGATAATCTTTTCTATAGTGCCAACCAGCTAAAGTTTGTAGACTGAATTAACATGGATTAATCATATTTCACCGCATGTATCTAACCCAAACACATTTTTTAAATGATATTTCTGACTTCTCTAGGAACCTGGCATTAAATCTGTGCCAAATTGAACATGCAGATTCGAATTAGAATGTTCATATTGGGTCACTTGAATCAGTACTAAAGCCTTCAGTTTAAAGCCCTTTCACCATGATAGGGTTCAGGACAACAGTGGGAACACAGGACAGAAATATTTTAATGAGAAATAAAGTTCAAATAAAATAACACATGATATCAAACATTACATGCAGAGCAAGCATCACACAACACATACCGTATTAGCTGTACCGAATATAAATAAAATAATCCCATATAAAAATATAAAACATTAATCTACATTACTGAATTAAATCCCCATCACTATTAGTCTGACCTGAAAAAAAACATGGATTGTCATTGAGTCTTGACTTATTCAATTGAATTGCAGTGTATTACAACAACACAAATTAAAGCCAGGGACTAAAACAGTTTTTCCTCCTGACTGGATCCTGGCCCTCTAACCCTAAACCAGTAGTATGCTGTTTAAAAACACATCAGATAGTGTCACTGCCATCTAACTAGTGCTAAGCTAACAAGCTGCATCTATTATTCATATAAACTAAACAAGAGAAACATGCAGCAGTGTCTAGAATGCATTGTAAATATTATACTTAATTATTATTCTTTTTTAAATTAATATAATATTTTAATAAAAAAAATAAAGAAAGAAAGAAAAAACTCCAGTTAGGGCATGTTTAAAACCTTGAAAAATGACTCAGAATCCGAATCCCTGTTAGATGCTCTGATTGTGATTCTGAGATTCTGATTGAAATAGTTATATTTTCTAAAGATTTTTGGAACTGCAAGGCTGCTCTTCTATAGAGAGTTTCAGAGTTTAATAGATTTTAAGGGTACAGGCACTTGTAAAAGACTGGTTATCTCTGGTGTACTCTATCTATTGCTTCAGTCACTTTACCTACATTTAGCTTTAAAAGCTTTTGGGCTTCGACAATCACCTCATTTCTTTATTAAAAATCATTGTGCAGCATTAAAAGTTCTGATGGAAAAACTGGGATTTTTAAAAAAAATCCGGCCTTAACATTGTAAAACTGCAGAATGTGCCATGACTCTCGCACTGTCACTGTAGTACGACAAATGTTTTCCTACATGGCCCGACGTGTATAGCTTATTACGTAGCACACAACACTGACAGCAGTGATCTATAATTGATTAGAACTAAAAAATACAAAAAGTTGTCTAATTTAGGTTTTCAAAAAGTTCTGAAGGGAAACCGGTATTTTGCCCCAAACATGCCAATATATGACGCTAATATCTTATTCACTGTGCAATAATTTGAAGAAAATAGATCAGAAAAATATAATTAAATTAATGAACCAGAACGACTGTAGGGAAACCAAATCAGTTGACTCAGTATTTTATGTGAGGAATGTATAATTTTTTAATTGAACCTGAACCGGAAGTCTTTTGGAATCTGCCCCTAGCGGAGCCCGGTGGTATTGCACTCTAAGAGTCTTCCAGGTAAGCTTCGTTTCCTGCTCGGCTGGTTGCAGCTTGCAGTCGCATCTCTGTTCTTTAAATTTTCAATTTATCACAGGGGACTGCAACCCCGGAATCCCCCCCCCCCCGTACGGGTTTCTCCAGCCCCCTAGTTCCCAAACCTGGATCTGATCCTGGTTTTGTCTTCACCATTTCCAGTCCATGCAGTTGATCTGTAACTGAGTTGTTCCTCATCCAGTCCAGTAGGTGGCGGTAAAACAACTCACTACACGATAAAGGAGAAGAAGAAGAGCTGAAGTTGTTTCC
>JAOUQZ010037095.1:0-14101 GCA_028564935.1 Neosilurus hyrtlii
CCAGAGTCGGCTGAGATGGGCGCCAGCCTCCCCGCGACCCTAATCAGGATTAAGCGGTTCAGAAAATGACATGACATTTTACTTGGTCATTTATTATTATTATGGCGAGCTGTCCAGGGTGTACCCCGCCCTTTGCCCGGAGTCAGCTGAGATGGGCGCCAAAACCTCCCCGCGACCCTAATTAGGAATAAGCGGTTCAGAAAATGAATGAATGAATGAACATATCTGTGACCTTTGATTTCAGTACCTGGTGTGACCCCTTTTTGCAGCAATAACTTAAACTAATCGTAACTGTTGATCAGTCCTGCATGTCGGCTTTGAGGAATTTTATCCCATTCCTCCATACAGAGCAGCTTCAACTCTGGGATGTTGGTGGGTTTCCTCGCATGAACTGCTTGCTTCAGGTCTTTCCACAACATCTCAATTGGATTAAGGTCAGGACTTTGACTTGGCCCTTCCAAAACATTAACTTTATTCTTCTTTAACCATTCTTTGGTAGAACGACTTTGTGTGCTTAGAATCGTTGTCTTGCTGCATGACCCACTTTCTTTTGAGATTCAGTTCATGGACAAATGTCCTGACATTTTCCTTTAGTATCTCCTGGTATAATTCAGAAATCATTGTTCCATCAATGATGTCAAGCCGTCCTGGTCCAGGTGCAGCAAAACAGGCCCAAACCAAGATACCACCATGTTTCAAGATGTGATAAGGTTCTTATACTAGAATTACATTTTTCTGATTCACATAACATATTAACATAACGCTTCTCATTCAAACCAACAAGTTCTATTTTGGTCTCATCCGTTCAAAAGACATTTTTCCAGTAGCCTTCTGGTCTGTCCATGTGATCTATAGCAAACTGCAAACTAGGTTGAGGAGGGTAACAATGTTCTTAAATTTCCTCCATTTGTACACAATCTGTCTTACTGTGGATTGGTGGAGTCCAAAATCTTTACAAATGGTTTTGTAACCTTTTCCAGCCTGATGAGCATCAACAACCCTTTGTCTGAGGTCCTCAGAAATCTCATTTTTTGTTCATGCCATGATAAACTTCTACTAACACGTGTTAACACTATGATAGATCTATGTTCTTTAAATCAAACAGGGTGCCCACTCACACCTGATTGTCATCCCATTTATTGAAAACACCTGACTCTAATTTCACCTAAAAATTCATTAATTGCTAATCCTAGAGGCTCACAAACTTTTGCCACTCACAGATATGCAATATTGGATCATTTTCCTCAATAAATAAATGACCAAGTAAAATATTTTTGTCTTATTTATTTAACTGGGTTCTCTTTATCTACTTATACGACTTGTGTGAAAATCGGATGATGTTTTAGGTCATGTTTATGCAGAAAAGATTAAAATTCTTACACAAACTTTCAAGCACCACTGTAAACAGAATATTCCATTTGTATATTCCAAATTTGCCTTCCGAATAAAGTATTTTCCTAATAAGAGGAGTGAAACATGTAAATAATATTTGCTCAGTCAAACTCCGTGCCCGCCCATTTCATTTCGGACAAGAAAATTACGCCTCTCGTCGCGCAATCTCATCGGTAATGTTGGGAAATCACTACTGTTTCCCTTCTTGTTTTATTTCGTACAATTTCTTCCTTTCATAATATGATGACAGACTAAAATATTTTTTTACCAGATTAAACTTTTTTTTAAAACAAATTTACAAAAAACATTTTTTTTAAATAACATATTGATTAATGAGTTTCAATGTCTTTTTCAAAAATGGGTAAAACCTAAATATATGTTCATGTAAATGTAGTGAATAACACTGAAGCCTTGATCTGGTTTCCTATTACTGCCTTTATATACACAGGGTTTCATCAGAATGGACATGTCTGAGTTTCAAGAGAAACACGAGGTAACACACACACACTCACACACACACATACACAGGGTCATTAGTCTAGTACAGTAAATCACTAAGTCAGGGTTAATTCCAAAGTTGCACACATTCAGGCCTGAGATGTAAACAGATTTAAGCTCTATTCAGAACTTACATGAGAGTTATGTGCATGTGGGAGGGGTTTGTCTTCAGGCAGGGGTTTACTTCAGTTATAGCCTCTGCTCAACAAACACATTTATTTTTTTCGCTGATAGCACCCACATTTTATGGTGTACAGAGAAAATGTCTTAGAGGCGTTGCCTATTGCTGGGTTATCTAAAGCAATGGTGGTACTCCCCAGTTTCGGAGGACTGAACATTACCTGCTGGTTCTCCCTAACTCCTCTTCATTTACAATAAACACTCGGGCATTCCCTCACTGCCACACCAACTTTTAGCTCGTTTACATTTTGTCGTTAACCTTTTTACAGTTTACCCTACTTTAGAATGTTTTGCTTTTTAAAAATTAGCTAGCGATCTTATCTAACCTAAACTGTTGCTAACTGACTAGAAATATGATAACGAAAAAAACATCCTAACAGATGTGGCAACATCCCTCCATACTCTTGATTTCACATACTGATCATGGTAGTCCTTTAAAAATAGATCATAAATGAGCAGATCAGTTTCACCGTAGCCACTGTTGACAGTGCTGATATGATGCAAGTCCCACCCTTAGCCTGATTTTAATTGGTTGGTGAAAGATAAATGACATTGACCAGCACAGCTATGTTCCAAAAGCTCAATTATGTGCTGCTGAAAGTGCTGTAGGCACCATGGAATCACTGATCTGATGGTCGTGGTTTAATCCCCAGTACCACCACTGGTGGGTGATTGAAGACTTTTAACCGTTAATTTCTCAGTTGTATAAAAACGATAATTGTAAGTTACCCTGTGAAATGCCATAAATATATATACAAATAACAAAATATAAAAATGCAAAGGTGCTGCCAGTGCAAAAAATGCCTTTGGCCCTTATTCATGGTTCCGACCTTGAAATTAATCCCTTTTTAATTTAAGCATAATTAATAGCAGAATGGATTTACATGCCCGAACTGTCTGAGCCATGCTGTTCTACAACAATAATGTACACTTTTACTTTGAACAATTTTTATCTTAATCAGAGATTTATCTTATGGAAGAGTTGTTTTATGGATGAAATTATGAATGTACTTGCAGTTTTACTGTAAGAGTACCAAATGATGCCAGGGTCAGATTGTCCTCGGACTGGGCAACCACAGAGGCATGAATTACACATACATAATTTAAATCTAGAGCCAGGAACTTTTCTCACATGAATACTAATGGATCATTTGGGCTACAAAGTCAGTTTGGTGTGTCTTTGCTCTGAAGGTGATGTGTAATTTGAAGGGTGTTTTTACTGTAGTTTGCTGTATTTGTGTCTTTGTCTGGGTGGTTCTTTAGGTGGCTAAATTTATCGGTTCTCCACCGGGGTACGTTGGTCATGAAGAAGGAGGTCAGCTCACTAAACAGCTGAAGCAGTGTCCGAATGCAGTGGTGCTCTTCGATGAGGTGGATAAAGCACATCCTGATGTCCTCACCATAATGTTGCAGCTCTTTGATGAGGTCAGAACCGTAGATTTTGAGTTAATGTGTTGTGTTACTGACTCACTGAGCACATGACTCACTGAGTTAGTCTTTGTGTTGGAGTCCCAAGATGTGTGTGTGTGTGTGTGTGTGTGTGTGTGTGTATGCGTGTGTGTGCACATAAATTTACTCAGAGTCTCTGAGTTATTAGGTCACTGTTTTCCTGTGTTACCGAGTCAGTGTGAGAGTGATTTACTGAGTCATTGAGTTCCTGAGTCACTGTGTTACTGATTCAATGAGTCATTGTGTTACTTAGTTTCTAAATCAATGAGTCACTGTTTTACTGAGTCACTGTGTCAGTCACTGTGTTACTGAGTCACTGTGTTACTGAGTCACTGTGTTACTGAGTCACTGTGTTACTGAGTCACTGTGTTAGAGAGTAATGTTATTACTTTACTGAGTCACTTATTTATGTTAGTGTCTATTGGTTAATCGGTTACTGTGTCAAGCTGTTACTAAGTTATTGAGTCATGCTGTTACTTTGTTACTGTGTAATACGGGGAAAAAAGTTAGAGTCATACTGTTACTGAGTTACTTATGGTTGACAACTTACAGAGGAACAAGAGGTTTACTTGTTAGGGCCAATTCTGGTGATTTTTATCTTTTTGTCTTCATCTTCTTCCACTTAATGGATTGGGTTGCAGGGCCAGCAGCCTAAGCAGTGAGGTCCAGACGTACCTCTTACCAGCCATGTCCTCTAGCTCTTCCTGTGGGACACCAAGGCGTTCCTAGATCAGCCAAAATACATAGTTCCTCCAGCGTGTTCTGGGTAGACCCCTGGGTCTCTTCCCGGTTGGACCTGCCCAAAACACCACTCCAAGGGCGTTTAGGAGGCATTCTAATCAGATGCCCGAGCCACCTCAACTGGCTCCTCTCAAGATAGAGGAGCAGCGGTTCTCACCCAATCTCTAATGGCGAACCCTGCCACCTGCAAAAGAAGCTCATTTCTGCCACTTGTATTCGCGATCTAGATATAGAACTAAAGTAGATTCAATTTGGGTAAATTAAATATTTTTAGCTTAGGGTCTGACCTACTCAAAAACTACAAAAAAAAATAGTTAAAAAAGATGGTTCTCTATATTTTGATTTTTAGTCTTCTCCTTCTGTCCCACTTAATGCAGCTTGAATGGCGAAGTGCACCCATGCAATGTAAATATCAAAACATGCGTCTCAGCACCATGAAGTGTGCTATTACTTTTATTTGCATTTTTCGTTACCATGACTACACAATTAGCCAAAAACCATGCCAAAAAATCCCATTGAAATGAATGGGGAGAGGTCCACAAACAACCATGAAACAGGACATACTTTGCCGCCATCGCAAAGAAGCCATACTTTCACATAGAATCTTGGTTGAACTTTTAAAACATAGACCCTGAAGTTATTTCAATGGTTGAAACGGCTTTTTGCTACCTCTTACACTTTTCTCTCAATTTTTTTTAAGTTTGACAAGGTTTACTGAGTCATTTTGTGTTTTCATAATGGTTGTGTATTGTGTTTAATGTTCTGGACTAGACTGGGTGATGTCATCAGCAGAGTGTTTAACTTGCTCCTACTCTCATAATTTTCACTCTACATCAATAAATTTTAGCTCAAAACAAAGTAAAATATATGCTGGTTCTGACCATGTAACCTATGAGTCAACACCACTTGTAAAAGTTAAATGCTGAGTCTCTGACTGATAGCTGTACCATGAATTTCTCCACTGCCTACAAAATAGAGGTTTTTAAAATCATTTAAAAACATTATGAGGGTCATTTTTAAATTGTGACTCTTGTTGTGAGTCTATGTGTGTTTATAATGGGTGCCTATTGTGTGGAATGTTCTGGACTAGAGTGGATGATGTCATCAGCAGAGTGGCAGAAACGAGATTTTCTTGGAAAAAGTTTTTTTAACTCACTTCTACTTTTATAGTTTTCACTCTATACCAATAGATTTTGTTGACCATGTAAGTTTCGAGTCAACACCACTTGTAGAAGTTAAATGACGAACGTCTGACTGACAGCTGTACCGTGAATTTCTCTACAGAAGTCAAGACAATAATTGGGTGTTTGAAATCATTTAAAATCATTAAGAGAGTCGTGTTTGCATAGTGACTCTTTGAATAATCTTTAACAGTACAGTGAAATAATTTATAGCACTACGTTCAACCAATTCTTGGCTCTCAAACACTGTCAACCTCATTGCTTTGGGAAATACGGTTTTCAAATTGCAAGTCCAAAAGAGAAACATGCGCTATTGCCTTTTAACTCAAAAAGTATGTGTAACTGTCAGTAACTGTAGGCTTAATCATTATGGCAATGACCAGCTGGGTCAGAACATGCACCTCATATACACACCTGCAGCTCGTTAAAACACAAAAATGTGTAACGGCTCCTGACAGGCAGATCGAATATGTAATAGAATAAATATGTAGAGCCAGGCTATTTAATTGGTACTTTGAGTTGACTACTCTATTATTTTAAAAAGTAAAAAAAAAATATATTAATAAATAAACAACTGTTTTTAAAAATTTGAAGTTAATATTTTATGGGTGGTTCTGTGTCACCACTGTTTTCACCACGTTTGCCCTGCCTCACTGTATCACATCCTGTTGTAGCGGACCAATCACTATCTGAGATACCTACTCTCCTCCCCTCATTTGGGATCGTTTTCTTTACCTGGCCCTCATTCCAAATTAATTAAATAACCCTGGTGTAGAGCTTGCCTCATACCCCACAATAATGGTTACAATTAAAGCATATGTTTTTTTTATTCTTTGATTTATCACCACCTGTTTTGCCACAGCTACTTAGAAACCTGTGTAAACTGTGTGGAATTTTCCTTTTCTACAGTTCAGCATGCCAGTTTTCACGTATTTTCCTGCAGCAGTTGCAGCCGCATGTCAAAATTTTTTCAGAAATTTTTCTAGATGAATTTAGTACCATACTACTCCCATGTTGTTTTTGTTGGGACAGTTGTGTGAAGTAGATGTTGTCTGTTAGTTACAAATTCTAAATGTCTGTGATACGGCTCACCTGGATTGATTACTCAGCATGATGTTTTTTTTTTAATCATTTGAATGTAGAAATGCTTTGGGCCTATATGTTGTGATATAATACAGTGTATTAATGTTATTATGCATTTACAAAATACAATATATGCACTTTGATGTTGTTGTTGTTCTTAGCTGTATCGGTAGCTTTGATTGTAATTCCTTGTTTTTCAAGACATATTTCTTCGGCCCCCCATTTGGGATTGTTTTCATGACCCGGCCCTTACTCCAAATTAATTGAATAGCTCTTACTTAGAATATATAGAACAGTTGTTTAAGAATTACTTTACCATTTTTATTAAACATACTGGAGTTAACACTCTGATGTCAGCAACAAAAATAAGCTTATGACATCATATTGTTTTGATGATTTTTTTTTAATAAACTATTTGATTTAAGCTTATAGAAATGAAAACACATGCACAGAGAAAAGTATAAAAAATTATGCATTTCTTGCATTTGGGAGTCTAGTAGTAAATGCAAATAAATAAAATGCAAGTAAGTGAATTCTGCACTTAAAACAATTCACAAACGTAACAAAAAATAACTAAAGTGATTTTTTTTTTCAAAGCTCTTGCTGTCACAGCTTTAGGAATAGTGTACCAATGGAACAAATTTTTTTAAAAATGACTCAATTCACTATTGTTTTCATATTAGTGATGGGCGATTCACGAACGAATTGTTCAAAAGAATTGATTCATTTAAGTGAACAAGTTGAATTGATTTGTAAAACCAACTGAATTGATTTACCAGCGCTTTGCTAATATAACTGTCTATTGTCACAAAGTTTTTGGATTCACTCATTAACTCTCAAAGCCAGCAGAAGCGGAAGTGCTGTGTGACGCACTGTGCAGCAGTCAGTCTCTACGGCTAGATCTCTTACTGTATCATGTAGCTGAACTGTTGAGTGACCGAGTCGGGCGTTTAAAGAATCAGACTTCCCATCATTATTTCATATTACTTAATTGCAATGGAGGAAAGTGCCTTTTCAGGCATCTCTGTGTTTTCCACCTTCTTTCTATCACTGCGTCGCAGTGTTAATGAGTGACAGAGTCATGCTGTTACTGTGTTACTGAGTCGGTGTGTTACTGAGTCATGCTATTATGATGTTAGTGGGTCACAGTGTTACTGAGTTGCTGAGGTGCTGAGTTACTGAGTCACGCTGTTATGAGTGTTATTGAGTCACTGTTTGACTGAGTTACTGAGTCACACTGTTACAGTGTTATTGAGTTGCTGTGTTACTGAGTCATGCTATTATTGTGTTAGTGAGTCGCAGTGTTACTGAGTTGCTGAGGTTCTGAGTTATTGAGTCACTGTTTTTCTGAGTTACTCTGTTACAGTGTTATTGACTCAGTTACTCTGTTACACAGTAACTCTGTTAAACAGAGTTACTGTGTTACTGGGTCACAGTGTTACTGAGTCATGCTATTATTGTGTTAGTGAGTCGCAGTGTTACTGAGTTGCTGTGTTACTGAGTTGTGCTGTTATGAGTGTTATTGAGTGACTAAGTACTAAGTTACTAAGTCATGCTGTTACTGTGTTACTGAGCTGCTGAGTTACTGAGTCACTTATTTATGTTACTGAGTCTCTCTGTTAATGAGTTACTGAGTTGCTGTGTTACTAAGTCACGTTGTTACTTATGTTACTGAGTTTCTGTATTACTGAGTCACACTGTTACGTTGTTACTGAATCACTTATTTACATATTTGTTACTGAGTCACTCTCTTATTGTGTTAATGAGTCACTGTGCTTGAGATTTACCAAGTCACTTATTTACTTATGTTACTGAGTTACTGAGGTACTTATTTACTTATGTTTTTGAGTTGCTGTGTTAGACTCATGCTGTTAATGTGTTAACTGAGTCACTTTGTTACTGAGTCAGTTATTTACTCTTTTACTGAGTCGCTGTGTTACTGAGTTTCTGAGTCCCTTATTAATTTATTTATGTTACTGAGTCACTGTATCACTGTGTTGCTGAGTTACTGAGTCCCTTATTTGCTTATTTATGTTGCTGAGTATATGAGTAACAATTTGACTGAGTCAGTTGGTGTTACACCAAATATAACTTTAACTTTAAAAACTTTAAGAATTCAGAGACATATAGGAAATGTTTGTTAAATCCAGCTGGATGTTAAATTCAGCATTATGCATCTGTTCCACCACTTTGTTTTATATAGGGTGCTATTCTGTGTTTCCCGCTGTGCATGTATTTTACAGTGTTTAAATCCTTTGGCTGGCACAGCATGAAGTTTGTCTCTCTGTCAGTACAAAGATGATTCCGGGTAAAAGCCTTCGATCATTCCCTCTCCTCTTCACTCTGGTTTTTACAATCTTGCAGTCGTAGGTGATGACAGATGCTCCAGCGCCAGTACGCCTAATCTCAATACCATGCCATGGCAACCACGTCTCTGGCAGCTGCTGTGCTGCTCACTACTACGTTTGGATATAAATATTTCACATTTGTCCAAAACAGAAGAGTCACCAAATGCAGGGTCTGTGAAGGTACAAGAATGCCAGAACTTTATCATGCACCTGAAAACACAAGTGGAATGGTCAGTTAGTATAGTCAGTTGTGAAGCTTCACATTAGCATCTACAGTTAACAAATGATAAGCTCACTATAATGTGCTATGTAACATTTACTTGAATGATTACATTGGCATTAGCTGAATAATAATTTTTTTTTTTGCCACACTTGTTCACATCGTGCTGGCTTTGCCATTACTGTAAAAATGGTCATGTATTTATGAGTAACATTTAAACGTTCTACTGAGAAACCACTGGGAATATTGTTAGTCTTAGTTTTTTGTCTAGCTTTTGCTTACTTCAGAGCTGTTTGTCTTGCTCAACTACCTGCAGCACATTCTGTAGGTGCTGCCCACTCGTGGCTGCTGCCACAAAGTGTTAGGTGAGATTGATGCCACTTTCTGCACAATTATTGGCAACATTGATAGCATGCACATTTGCAATGCTTGTATGGAAAGTTGCACTGCCAGGCCAGTCTTTTATAAACAAGAGAAAGGAATCCTGGGTCAGCAGCTGGTGTTTTCAGAACCAACAGTCTGCATAGGCCAGATCAGCTAAGGTAGCAGTTGACGAGAGGACTGAAAACTTAGGTTTTCCATCGCATAGAAGGTTTAGGCTTGTGCTGCAAAATGGCATCTGCTCGAGCATGTTGCTTGTCAGCTGGAACCTAATTGCTTCAAAGCTTGACTTAGCTCCAACAGAACCAGGCCGCCTGTCATGCAGTTGTGTGTCACAGTTATATAGCATGCAGCGTAATAATTGACGACAACTTGGCAGCTTGCACTACAACACCACTAAGCAGCACCATTGATTATACCATCTCCTTTGGTAATGCTGGGACCCAGACCAAAGACCAGAAACAACAAATATATGTCTCATTATCCACTTTTTATTTTCTATACATGTTTAAAATATATATAGGTGCTATTGGTCAAAATGTTCATTTTGTTCCCTTGCCCAAGTGTAAAACTGGCTGTGTATGAGTATATGTATATAAATATATATCTATGTATATGTATGTGTATATATATCTGTGTATGTGTGTATACACACACACACACACACACACATATATATAGATAGCTAGATAGATAGAGAGAGAGAGTTAGCTGGGATGAGCCCCAGTTTTCCTGTGACCCAAATAAAAGGATAAAGCATTTAAGAAAAAAAAATATATATATACAGTACATAAAACAGTATATTAATAGCGTTAAAATCATTACATTTTATTTAGTGATACCCTGCTAGAAAATTTTAAAAAATCAAGATTTTTACGATATATTTTTCCATTTTAAAGAGGAACAATAATGACAGGGCGTGCTCCAAGTGACCCTAACAAACTGTGAGTTTCCATCATTTTGATTCAAGCATAATTCCCTCAGGATAATGTTTTAACTCTGAGATAGCAGACCAATCAGATTGCGCCATTTTTGTGTAGTATATACTAAGTGTAATATTCTATATTATGATACTGTAGTTTTGGTAGATGTTTTGTTAAATTGATCCCATAGATTTTACTGTAATTATCAATAGCAGATATTGCAGTGGGGATTACAGTTGCACTGTTTTCATATGGTCGGGACAGTCAGGTTTTGTTTGTGTTAAACAGCACAGGGGAATAATGGTAACCCACCCTGGGAACAGTGGACAGTACCTGTTCTTCCTCGCTTATCTCCAGTAACCTTTGGTAACAAAAATGTGTTAAAAGTACACACATTCTTTACTCAAGTAGAAGTACAGTTTGTTGTATAAAAGCCTGATTCTGGTAAAGTTTCACATTAACTCAAGTAAAAGTTATCAAGTGCAGGCTCTGAAATGTACTCAAGAGTATGCAAATATCCCTCTCTCTCTCTCTCTCTCTCTCTCTCTCTCTCTCTCTCTCTCGCTCTCGCTCTCTCTCTTGCTCTGCTCTGCTCTGCTCTGTGCCACACTTCTTGGAGCCTAAACAGTTTGTTTCCAGAATATCTTGCATTATTTCTTCCTCTACCGTAATGCAAGACTGCATTTTAAAAAGGCCATACAGATTTGCTCTTTTAATGTTTCTGGATTTCAATTATTATTAAAATACAAAGAGCAAAAGTCCCCTTTAGTTTAAAGGGAATTTTATTTAAACTTCAAAATGAAACTAAGGTACCAACTCTGGTTTGAAATCGTAAGCTGTAGAAAGTGTAGGTACCTGTGATAAAATGAATGGAGTAAAAGTAAAAAGTTGTCAGTAGCTTATACTCAACTAAAGTACAGATACTTTAAAAATGTAATTAAGTACAGTGCTCAAGTAAATGTACTCCATTACTGTCCACTCCTGCCAGCACCTTTTCTCTTTTTTTCCCCTCATCCTTTCCCATATCTCCCTAAAGCTAACCTAGATTAATGTAGTCTTTTCATTTTTGTCTGTTATTAAAGAAAGTAAGTGCTGGGTTAAGTGATATTTTTACTTGCAAATGTCACCAAATGTACCTTTTCAATGATAATAAAAATATAAAAGAGAGTTTATTGCCGGCATTTGTTTGTTTGTTTGTTTGTTTGTTTATCAACTTTATGCAAAAAGTTATGAAACGATTGTCGTGAATTGCTTGTAGTGCTTGTAGTGCATTGAACTCCTTAGTCAAAATGAATTAAATACAAATATTTCACCTTTCCTTGAAGGTTTATCAATCTGGCACTGGGTGAATGCAGATAATGTTAGTTAACTACTTACTTTACACAACTAGCTGGCACCATGATGAGCGGACACTGTTAACATGGCATGACCACACTGGAGTTTGTTGTAGATGTCTGGAGATGAATGGCATTAAACTACAAGCAGTCCACTAGAACAACCTGCCTGTTTGGTTTTGTTGACATAATCAAAGAGCCAACATGAGTAAGATTTTACTGATGATGATAAGATTGTTCAGCCACAGAAAAGCAATGGCAAAAGTGGTCAGAAGATGAAATTGGTTATTGTGACAGTACAATATCTTTATAGCACCAAAGTATTTATTTCTAGGCTCTTATCTTATAACTATTACTGTATACACCTTGAGGAAAGAATTGGAGAGATCCCGACCTTGATGACCTCAGTGGTGTAATGCTGTTTTACTGAGTCCTTGTATTGCTGATTCTGAGTCTTAGTGTGGTTTGATCGCTGAGTTTCACTGAAACCTCTCTTCGTCAGGGACGTCTCACGGATGGAAAGGGGAAAACCATTGAATGCAAGGACGCCATTTTCATCATGACGTCTAATGTGGCGAGTGATGAAATTGCCCAGCATGCACTGCAGCTCAGACAGGAGGCTCAGGAGCAGAGTCGCCACCGTCTGGCAGACAGTCTGGGTGCGAAGTTTTTTAATATTACTCTCATTTTCTTTCCATGACACCAATGCTACCAAGCTGCAGTAATAGTGACTATCCTGTGTGTGTGTGTGTGTGTGTGTGTGTGTGTGTGCGTGTGTGTGTGTGTGGTATTCCAGATGATGTTCAGAAGAGTGAGAAGATCACCATTTCTAAGAAGTTTAAAGAGGAAGTAATTCAGCCTATTCTGAAGGTACACACATTTCTGCATTAATTGACATGTATTTTATCCTTTAACAACGTGGGTTACCTTCTGTTAGTAAGGTTGTGCAAGCTGTATATCCTGCTCCATAGGCACTAGCACATGTAGAAACAAAGGGATCACATGTAGAATCAAAGGGATGTGAAAGGGATCACATGTAGAATCAAAGGGGACTAGACCACATAACTTGTCCCACTATACAAGCACAACATAGGGATTGATTTATTAGCTGAAGTATGTCCTCTGCTATGATAGCACTTTGCCTTTCAGCTTGATAATACTGCACTTTTTTATTTTTTATTAAATCACAGGCCAAAACAATTGACCGGTGGCAAGTTGGTGCCGTGTTGAGCTGAGAATTAGACCGATGTGTAGCTTATTGTTATTTTTAATAAAAATAATAATAAGCTACAAGGTAGATATAATCCCTTGCTCTGTTTACGTCTGTTTATGTTGCTTCTTTTGTAAGTTCAAGTTCAAACACCATGGCCAAACTGCAGAGCATAATCATAGTGCAGAGTCCAGGTTCAGTCCAATTAAAGATGTACATGCAATAAAAATCTTGATAAGAACAAGCTATCCAACGAGCTTAGTCCAACTTTGAGAAAGTGATTTAGTACGATTTCCGTCAGACTAACTTTTACATTTTAGTCATAGTATTCGACTTTCTCTCATATAAACATACTGACTGAAATGGTTTAATTTAGAGCACCATGCACTGACATCGACAGGGGTTACATCAGGGTCACTGATTACATTTGCTGTGTTCTACAAGACTGCACTCGGATGTATTTAGCATAATAATGCAAACAGCGTTGTTCAAAGTAATTTTTATGCTTTAGACACACAAAATGAATGTGGTGAAACGTCTGGTGATTGTGGATGATGTATTTTAACTTTGTGTGTTAGTTGGTTGTTGGTAAACTTCTCATGCACTTCAAGGGCCAAAATTACAAAAAAAAAAAAAAAAGTGTTGATTCATGTGGCCAGTTTTTGTAGGTGAACTGAAAACACGGCACTGTTTTTAAAACACAGTTGCGGTCAGTTCATTTTAATATGACACCAAATCTACAGAGAGGCTTTTGCAAATTATCACATGGTTGCAAACAAGCAGATGTTATTCAGCCCTGGGTGATTTACTGACAGGACTGGTGCAGCTTGTTGGTTGGAATCAGAAAAGTATATAATCATAGGTTATACACACTTTCTCTTGAAACACCATGCAACATGAAATAAATAGATAAATACTTTATTCATCCCCGTGGGGAAATTCAATTATTCAGCACTTCATATAAAAAGAAACATTCTTCCATTCATAAAAATATTCTTAAATAAATAGACATAAAGATTAAATAAATGGGCACGAAAAAGTGTTAAACAGCATACAAATGTATTTAAAAAGTATATGTGAGTGAGTGTGTGTGTGTGTGTGTGTGTGTGTGTGTGTGTGTGTGAGACAGGTAAAGATGACTCTGTGAGGCAGTGGCGAGGC
>JAOUQZ010037182.1:0-14097 GCA_028564935.1 Neosilurus hyrtlii
CCTGGAACAGAGCCTGGGGTCGACCCAGAGCACGGGGGGGGGTGGGGGGGGGTGGGGGGGGGTTTGCTGCTTTGTGACAATGTCAACTGTAAAAAGCACTATACAAATAAAACTGACTTGACCGTTCGTGTCTATTCTATAATCAGTCGGGGTAAATCAGAATTTAACAGGACCCACTCATAATGCTGTCCACACTCTAGATTTAATACTTTAATATTTAATACTTTTGAATTAAACATCAAAAATGTATTCACAGTTCCAGTCAGAAACTATTTCAGCTCATTATCTTAGCTCACTTACAATGTATCATAGCACTAATATATACATATATACACCTCACCATGTTATCGCATTAAGCATACTTTATCAACTACTGCACTACTTTGATTGGATCACCATCAGACCCCACAGAACTCGATCAAGCAACCGAGTGCTTTGAGTCAAATTTACGCTATACGCTAGATAATGTAGCTCATCTGAAAAGAAAACCTATCAGAGAGAAAAATTAGCACCCTGGTATAATGATAAACACACTAAACCAGAACAAAACTGGTGTCAAACTAAATTAATGGAATTCCAACTAGCATGGAAACTACAAAAAAGCTCTTAGTGCTTCTAGAGCAATATATTTCTCAAATCTAATAGAAGATAAGAAACATAATCTAAAATACTTAATATTGTTGCAGAATTAACTAGTAATAAGACCATAAATAAAACGTGCAGACCATCAACCTACAGCAGTGATGACTTCATGAACTTGTTAATATTGAAAATATGAGAAAAAAATGTATTCCCTAAACTTCAAGTCAGATATTGTCACTAACTATAATGGTAACTGATAATTAGTCTTTATATCAGCAACTAGAGTTTTAGCCCCATTCAAAAGCCGGAACTAATGTCAATTTCTTCATCCAAATCAACCTGTGTGCTAGACCCAGAACCTAGATGTTTTTTCAAACAGGTACTACCAGAAACGATCAACCCTTTATTAAATATAATTAATTCTTCTCTTAGCACTGGTTATGTACCTTAATCCTTTAAACTAGCAGTTATCAAACCTCTGATTAAAAAAAAATCAAAGAAAAAAAATTAAAAAACCGACCGCATCAGCTTTCCATCTATAGACCAATATCAAACCTCCCTTTTATCTCCAAGATCTTGAAAAAAGCTGTAGCGCAGCAGTTATGTTCATATCTTTGTAGAAATAACATTCATGAAATGTACCAGTCAGGATTTAGGCCCCATCATAGCACAGAGACAGCACTCATTAAGGTGATAAATGATATACTGGTGGCCTCTGTCCACGGCTATGTCTCCCTGCTTATGTTACTTGACCTTAGTGCAGCCTTTGACACTATTGTTCATACAATTCTCCTTGATATACTAGAAAATGTTGGAATTAAAGGTACGGCCATCACCTAGCTTAAATCCTAATTTAACTGACCGTAATCCGTTTGTAGATGTAAATGGTGATTCCTAGGTACGTTCTAATGTTAAGTTTAGCGTTCCACAAGGTTCTGTCTTAGTCCGGTTGCTTTTTCTCTATACATGTTCCCTTTGGGTAATATTATTCGAGGTCATGGCATTAACATTCATTGTTACGCTGAGGATACAAAGTTATATATTTCAGCAAAGCCAGATGAGAGACACAAGCTTAATAAAGTTGAGAATTGTGTAAAGGACATTAGACACTGGATGCTTACTAAACTCTGATAAGACAGAAGTACTAGTACTCGGTTCACAGGCAGCTAGAAATAAGGTTTCTGACTATGTAGTGAGTTTGGATGGTGTTTCAGATTCGTCGTGTGTAGGAGTTAACAACCTTGGACTGATTATTGACCCTGGTCTTTCATTTGAAGCTTATGTAGATATTACTCGGATAGCCTTCTTTCATCATAGAAATATCGCAAAATATGTCTGTGCATGAGGCAGAAAAAGTGCTCATTCTTTAATTACCTCAAGATTAGATTGTAATGCATTACTGTCTGGATGTTCTAATAGGTGCATATACAATCTCCAGTTAGTCCAGAATACAGCAGCACGAATTCTTACTAGAACCAGAAGACACAAGCATATCACTCCCATTTTATCTACACTGCACTGGCTCCCAATTAAGTTTTGAATCGAATATAAACTACTACTTTTAACGTATAAAGCACTTAATGGTCTTGCACCACATGACCTTAAGGAACTTCTTGTTGGTTATGAACCAGCTCGCCCACTTGGATCAAAAGGTGCAGGCTGCTTAGTGATACCTTGAATACTGAGAACTACTGCAGGAGGCAGAGCTTTCTCTTACAAAGCCGCACAATTATGGAATAAACTTTCAGTTAATATTCGGGACTCACAGTTTTCAAGTCTAGGCTGATAACCTACTTGTTTAGTCAAACATTTTAATAGGCTTTTATTAGGTAAAGGAGCATATCTGGGGGTTCTCAGGCATAGAGTTCTGGTAAACTGTGACGTTGGAACGCTGTCGCTCCCTCACTCTACATGCTCACCCAGGTCCGTTGACAGTGGAATGGCTGATTGCCCAACATTACAGGGTGCCCTCATGTCTGCCTTCCTTCTGGTTTCTCTCTTAAGTCATGCTGCCATATAGTTAGTCATGCTGAAGCCCCTGCTTGCACCCAGCACTAATAAACTCTTCTTTTACCATTACACTGTTGTAAGAATACCTTACAACCGCTGTTCAAGGTGGAAACAACTCCATTTAGGAATATCGAGTGTGACATAACGGCTCTTACCATTACTTATATTTTGACCGAATATCACATGAAATGGGAAAATATGCGATGGCTTGTAATCTCTATCCTTTTAAACATCTAAATATATAATTAAATGCATTTGACACAATAACAGGCCAGGCAATTACACACACACAAAAAAAATAAATTCATACTACTGAACTATGACAAAAAAGTATTTATCAGAATACTTCATTCTTACATTTGCAGCTGACACCACGCCCAGGGTTTTCTCCTTCAATACCCAACTGAAAAATGGAGTGGGAACGAGATGATTGATCATTGACTTTTGTTCGGGCCGTGGACCTGTTTTGGTTTGCCAAGATGATCAACTTGTAAGCCTGAAATTTAAAGTAAATTAAATCGTTTTATATTTGTTTAAAAACAAATGCAGAATACAAACTATGCAATGAACAGAACTGGGGACTATGACCACAAAATAAACGTTGCATACTTCTGTAAACAGAAGATAACTCTGCACAAAGAAAAATTTGCAGAAAATGCAGACCTACAATTTTTTTTTTACTTAAAAAGGCAAGTTACACTAATGCCATGGTTATTCACCAAGATCACATTCCCATACCAACAACACTTGTACAACCGAGGCCTGTAAATAGTTTAATCCCCCATCGACACTTTCATCACTGTCTGATGTAAGCAAGCTGGGGGCTGAGTAAAAGTCCTCATTCCCATCGCCAAAAGAAGGGAATGGAGAAGCTTCTCTATTGCTGGGGGCCATTGTTCTGTAGGGAAGCTAGTCTGTTAGTTTCTGGAATGTACATCACATCACTTGACCAACTTCAGCTAAGATGCGAGTGTACTCGGGCAATGTTCAGAAAACACTGAAGTTTCTCAGCTGGCATAAATAACCAGTGTGTATTGTTCAATACAAGCCATGGATGTATTTATATACGCCAAGCAAACAATTTACACGATTTTGCATTGTTAATTAAGGCATGTCCTTTAACACCAGACACCCCCCCAAAAATCAACCTCATGTAATAAAAATGCTGTGAAGTGGCATGATGTTGACCTTTGTCAAGAAGAACCAGGCAGTACTTCAGATAGTTGACTGTCAATTAATCCAATCCTTTTGTTTAAAAAAAATAAAATAAAGCAAGCAACAATTTTACTTTAAAAAGAAAAGTATTTATCTCATGATTTATAAGATTAATAGAGGCTACAACTAAAGAATGAAATTGAAAAACATCTATGGATAAGTTGCATATACATATTAAATATTGTAGAAAGGGATTCTTAAATTTAATCTTATTTGTACTTAATGTTATTTTTAATTTTTATATATTATAAAAATATATTATTTTTATATTATAAAGTTAAATTAAATTTTACTTTATTTCTGATGTCACATTCCAGGAAAATACATGTCTGAGTCTGTGAGAAAAGCTTATAACAGTGGGGAGGGGGGGTGTGTATATTACGAGTATATTGGTTGAGAATCAATAGCTCCACCTTTAAGGTATAGATCAACTGACCACTGTAGCTAGCATATACAGTAGGTAATACACACAAATTACACTGAATATAAATGCATTTAAATATATTTGTCATGATGAAATTACATGAAATACCTCTTCCTCAGTGGTGACCCTCTGGTAGTTCAGATTGGTGACTGTGACCTCATTATTTGTAGTCTTTTTAATTTCATGCTCTGGCCTCTTGTTAGGTTCTCCCATATAAAGCAAGTCCCGCAGGGTTTCATTGTAAATCTCAACAAAACTAGCTGTAAATGTGTACTTCAAATAAAGACAGACAATACAATTTTTAAAATGAACCCTTAGATTTTAACTTGAACCTTAATATGCAGAATTTATATTTTTACAGTATGAAATCAACATTAAGTATATAAAACGCTGAATCATTTCCTCTTTTTTTTATTTAATCATTAATAAACTCAGCAATGTTTGAACCATTACCTGCCAGCCCTGCTCATGAAGCATGTTAGCAGACTTAAAGATCTTCTGGACAGCACGTGGAATGACACCCCGCATGTCCTCCATATTGCCACCTTCCATTGTAAATGTTTTGCCACTACCTGTCTGACCATAAGCAAAGCAGCAGACATTGTAGCCATCCAAAGCTGACTGCACTAAGAGGGAGATCTCCTCAAACACCTCACTCTGGGTGCAACAAGGCCCAAACACACGATCAAAGTTGAAGATATATTTTTTCTGTGTTTCTGCAGCACGTCCCACATGTGACTGAGAGAAAAAGAAAGCCTGAACATTAGTTTATATAGATCACATATTTGCGAATAAATTACATGTGTGATTGGTGAAATGTGTGTAAGAGTATGTGTGATCAGAACTGACAATATTACAAACAAAATGAAAACATTGAGAACGGGGTGGATGGTCAATGATCTTATATTGTGGACAACTCCAATCTTTCATTTAATCTGCATTTCAGTGAAATTGTACAGATCACATAAATGACAGAGCTGCTCAGGAATGGGCATTTGAAACCAAATGTTATTCACTTGGAATTTGACCACATTTCAAAGAGAATAGAATTTACTCTACTGCATTTTGGTATCCATTAACTAAAATAATTTTACTTGTAAACAGCAATCTCCCCACCCATCTAATGACATATTTTCCATCAATTTTCACCCTTGTGGTGAGGGCAATTCATGAGTTGGGTTTAGAACTTCTGCCCTATGGTAAATTTGGTAAAAAAAAAAAAAAAAGAGCGACATGAAATTAGGACCTCTAATAAAACAATTAGTACTTTTTTTATTTCAGACTTGCAAACTTCAAATCTCCCCACTACTTGCTACAATGCATGTGTTTACCTCTTCATTTTTTGTCAGTGTTATGGTCTTGTTGTCATGAGTAGGCAGTTGAATGTGTGGGACAGTTGCCTCTCGTAGAAACGTAGGACGTACCCTACAGAAAACTCTGATGTTACCCTGGAAGGAAAGGGAAGAAATACAGACATAGACAGTGAGGTTAAGCAGTGTTAGACTACTCAGCAGTGCATTTAGTTTCATTCTATTTCCAGTTTTATAAGCACATCACATTTAATGAAGAAAAAAAAGAAAAAGGAAAAAAAAAAAAAAAAAAAATGCTTTGAGTTAACTTTCACACTCACTTGTGGATCAAACTGTCCTATTAACACAGTTCACACACGCCTTGTCAAGGCTAATGCAAGCCAGGCCAATAGACATCACAAAAAGGTAAAACTAGAGTTCAGCATTAAAAAAAAAAAAAAAGAATAAAAAATAAAAAATACTTTTGATAAAAGTTTATAAAAATAAGTGTCATGACCAAAAAGCATTTAAAATTTAATTAGTTTGTTAGTGCAATTAACTAATTAAACTACTATGATTAAACTTTAACATCTGAAAACTAAAGTGCCTTTCAAAAAAAATAAAAAACCTCCAACAGGCAAGAAGAGACAGAGATAGAGAGTGTGTATACACACACACTATATGGTTTACAACTCTTAGGTTGGCATTACGGAAATCCAGTGAAAATTTTTTACAATTTCTCAAAGTCCTAAGGCTCTCATCAAATTTGAGATTAATCTGGTTAACCTGCTAACAGGAGTAGATCAAAGAGTAATGTTTTTTTTCTGCTGCCAATAGGTGTCATTATGTCGATAGGCATGTATACATCTATCATCCTGGGTACTACATCAAACTGTAACCCCCTAATGTCCTGTGGGTCAAGATTTCACGAGCAGGAACTAGCAAAGCAAACCAGACACAATCATCTACTGCCCTGTAGTAGTCGCTATTCACAGCATGGGCAGGCAGAGCAAACCATAGACAAATCAGACAGAAGGCAATGGGAAACTACGGTTATACATTTTCCCAAAGAAGTTTCATGGGCACAGTCAGTCATAGTTAATTGAGTATTTACAAAACGACATGAATGGAGCCCCAGGTGACTTATCTAATGGTAACACTTGAAGTTGTCATGCATCTTGGATCATCCCTGATCGTAATCCTGTTACTGATCGACAACCTCTGACTTCTTAAGCTACCTTTTTTTTCCCTTGTACTTCGTTTTACTCTCCATGGGTAGCTGCCCTCTCTGGCAAGACTAACAGACGGACCCACAGACTAACTGGTTAAAATCTTAAATAAAACACACCAGGGATGCAGAGGAGCAGGAGAGAAGAAAGAGAGGTGGCGAGACAAAGGAGGCTTACAGAGAGGAAGAGGTATAAGCCGTGTCTCCCGTCTATAATAATGCAGAACCTGAGGTCACTGGCGAATAAGATGGACAAGCTGACAGCACTAGCCTGGAGTCAAAGGAAGTATTGGGAGTGTAGCTTCATGTTCTTCGTGTAGACATGGCTGCATCAGAATATTCCTGATGACAATGTATTCATCGCAGGCTTTCACACTGTCCAAGCCAACAGAGACTGCACCACAAGCAGTCAGCAGAAAGAAGCAGGGCTCTCTGTTCTTGTCAATAACCGGTTGTGAAACCCCGCCCACATAACCATCAAAGAGAGGAGTTGTGGACCGGCCATTAAACTGTGGGCCATTGGACTCGGACCATATTTGACTAGGGAATCTTCCCATGTCATCTTAGTGGCTGTTTATGTTCCTCCTTCTGCTAACCCCACTGCTGCATGTGACACTGTTCATGCTACCATAGCCCGGTTACAGACTCGAGTACCCGAGTGCTTTCATTGTGATCTTAGGTGACTTCAATCAGATGATAATGGACACTACACTGACAAACTTTGTGCAGAAAAGAGAACTTTAGACCTGCTGTATGCAAATACTAAGGATGCCTACAGTTCCTCCCCCCTACCCAAACTGGGGAGATCTGACCACAACTCAATTTATATTTCATCATGCAATGTGCCTGTTGAGAAGAGGCAGCCTATGACTACGAGGACTGTTAAGAGATGGTCGAAGGAGGCCTTGGAGAAATTACAGGACTCCTTTGAAGTGACAGACTGGCCAGCACTCTGTCAGCCCCACAGTGAGGTCATTGATGGACTCACTGAGTGTATTTCAGACTACATGACTTTCTGCATCAAACCCATTGTGCTAGATCAGGCAGTCATTTGTTACCCAAATAACAAGCCGTAGATAGGAATAGGTCTAAAGTCCTCCTTAATGACAAGCGGGCATTCAGGGCTGGCAACAGAGAGGAAGTGAGAAGGATCCAAAGTTTAACGAGAGGCTAAGGACAATTACAGGAGAAAGCTGGAGTGGAAACTTAACATAACATGAGGTTTGGAGTGGTATAAAGACCATCACTGGTATTGGGCCATCCAACAGCAGAGGAGTTGGGGCAGTCAAGACAGGGCCAACGAGCTGAATGTTTCCAGTGAAGTGGAAGATGTCATGCCTCGTTCCAGACCTGTACATTCCTATTAGCAGTTGAGAAAGACGCATTCAGGGCTATGATAAAGACGCTTGATTCCAGATATGACCAGGATTCCAGTTGTACCAGGAACACAGAGGGAAGATACAAACTGAGGTGGCTACAGCCCCCCACTATTCGACCACTGCAGATTTGTGGTCAAGTCGGACAATGGAACCATATCTGAACACTCAAACCAGATGCTGTTGACCGCCTGGTTTTCCTTGCCAAAAATTTGTTATGTCTAAGACTTGCCTTGTTCATTATGTGCAAATGCAGTTTCTGTACTGGTAATACTGCAAGCAATAAGTTGCACTTATTATTTTTTAATACTTGAATGGTGTGTGTCTACCTGTATGCACCTGAGTTCTGTATAATGTCATTATTAATGGAAGGTTGCAGTTAAATGTTTATGTTTAGAGCTTAGTTTGCAAGCAAGGTCAACATTAATACACTAACTTGCACTTTTTATTCACTTTTTTTGGTTAATATTTGAATACTGGGTAATGTACCTGGGCTTGATGCAATAGAATTATTGCACATTGTTGCCATTATTTATTTGCTTAAGTATTTTGTTTTTAATAAAAGGTAAGTACCTCTTCCGTGCAATAAAAGCAGTCCTGGCTAGTTTATGTATAATCCTCTTATTTGTTCAAGTATGTTATAAATGAATGAGGGTAAAGTTTTCAAAAACAAAGCATAAACACCAGCGAGAGATTAGCTGGTTTACACAAGTTGTGAAAATTAGCCATTAGTTTGAAGGTATCTGAAATATGTGTTCAATAAAAGGCTCTACATTTTCACTACAACCATGATGCCATATGACTCCTTCACTACTTAATTGCCACCCTCTGTAAACTGACTGGGGCCATGCAAAACTGTATTACATGTAAGACTAATGTGGAAATGTTTCTCTTTTTTGAATAGGGTAGTCTTAACCACTCTACTGCAGTAATTCTTCTCACAATCAATGCGATTAACACATTACGCACAGTGGAGAAAAAAAATATATATAATTAAAAAAAAAATTTTTATAAAACAAAACAAAAAAAATAAATAAATAAAAAATAACTAAATAAAAAAAAAAAGAAAAGAAAAAATAAAATTCAAATACCGTGAAACCGACATAACTTTTTAAAAAATACTGTGATATAGAAACTTGGTCATACCGCCCAGCACTGGTTAGCACTAATATTTTTATTTACCATTTCTAAAAATAAGTACCTGGTCTATGAGTGGGAAAATACCAAACAATGCATTTACTCAAAAGGTAACCCCTCTGTACATAACTCTTGAAGTAAAGGCTATTCATTCTATAGGAGAAATTGCCAAGAAACTGAAGAACTCATACCTTCATCTGTGGGGTGGTAGGGGCCACTATAGATAGAAGAATCCAAGGTTAAAGGTCCAGTCTTACATAAAATGTTTAGTCACGTTTTTGTTGCTAATAGTTCAGGGTGACTTAATAAATCAAACCTTTCAGTTCTAACATTTATCACAGCTGTGTATACTGTGCTATTCGAGTTAAATTTTGTGTTTTCCAGCTCTTTATGCCCACAGCTTCCAAACAGGCTAAACTAGGTCAAGTGGTATGTGAAACATCACACACTGGACTTGGCAAAAGTGAAGAGTGTATGGATCTTCACGTGCGCAAAAAGCAGAAAACCAGAGACATATGCTGAATGGATTTTGTAGCAATTCCACCAAGGATGGATTAAGTTCCCGCGAGAGAACTGTATCCATGAATAACCACAGCGGTTTTATTTTTTACTAATTTTTATAGATGCTTGAGTAGATTTAAATACGCTATATATTTATACACAGTATAGCAATGTGATATTTATACATGTTGATATTTGTGTACAACTAATTTACACAATATGGGGTTAAAATCTGATCACAGACGATACTCACCACGCAGTGTTTCCGAGGTGCTCTTCCCTGTTGTCTTAATCCTCTTCACTGAAACATGACCCCAAACCTTCCCCCCATGGGTTTATATGCGAATAAAACACTCCCTTAAATCATTTTCATCAATGTCAGGTTTACTGACATCGCGCCAATGGTCGTTAAATTGACGAGGCTGCATGCTGTTAATAAACATGTGCGACCAGTTTCTGACGTAGCAGATCACGTCATCACATTTGCTGCGTTTTGGAGAGCTAATGCTGCTCACTCAAAAAATTGGATTAATTTCTTTATCTACGTACTTTGTTCTAATGATTTAAACATGCCTAAAGGTAAGATTTTACATATTTAAGCATACTCATATCCTGCGTAAGACTGGACCTTTAGGATGACTGGGCCACAAAGAACATTTTTACAAACATTTGTAAGGTGCAGAATAAATAAAAAGATGTTGAAGGAGTGCTTTCAAACATGGTGAGGGAATTTCATCAGGGATGAGTGGGAAAAGAAGATGAAGCAACTTCAAAAATCTCTGCAAATCTCTAACAAACTAAGATTAGAACATGGTCTCAGAATCATTATTATTGAAATACTGTATTAAGGAGATACGACATTAAAGCATGGATTTGACAGAACAACGTGGTTTCAGAATTAATGAACCTTAATGTTCTACTGATGTAACAATTTATGGACTGTACAGTCAAGAGGGAAAAAAAGACGAGTTTTTAGTACATGATTTCATTTGATAAGTACTTGATAAGATAATCCTATTTGATGAGTAGGATTTGAGATTAGATAGTAATCTCTGGTTGTAATTTTTTTCAATTTCCTCTATCTGAAAAATACTGCTTATTACATGGAAATTAAAATTGTGTAGGCTTTTTTACATTATTAATATACTTGAACAATGCGATTTGATTGTTAACATCTTTTCAAATATGCTTTACCCTCAATTTCACATACCCCTATTTCTCACACATTATTTGGTATCGCAGGTTGGACGAAAATGAAGCAACGGAGGGCCACAAAATATCCGATGAACAGATAGTGGAATCAGTGACGACGAGCCAGAACCTACATTTAAAATGAATGTAATAAAAGAATGGGCTGATACGCTCCTAAAATTTGTGGAAACATTATGTATTGAGTGTCAGATAAGTGTTGTAAAAGTCAGGGACTGTAGCTGAATAATGGCGATTGCCAGACCGATTATGGTAAATGTCTGGGAAAGAGAAGGGACCCCAGACATCAGCAACAGCCAGACTTTTGAGGACAGCCTTCCCCCCTAATAATCCAAGAAATCGAGGGTAAAGTGTATTAGAACTCAGAAAATTAGGCTTGACAGTAAACCTGTCACAGATTAAAGTAGCTCAGCAGTGCAAATTACCCCAGTAAAGGCTCAAAATCTCATCTGGGCCATTCTTTGCCAACTGCCCATGATTGAGTTGGTGACTGTTAGCGATGATCGGCAGTGGGAGGCAATTCCCACTCTTTGGCCGTCTTATATCTCGAATATCTACCATATCTCTAACTATCCCTAACTACAGTCGCAGACAATCACGGACAGTTGCAGATTGTCTGAGACTTTGTTGGATACAATCAGGTTTTGTATCAGGACCATAGTTATTGGTCCAAGAAAGAATATACTCAGCTAAAAATCTCTAATGGTGGGCTACTAGGTCTGAGGCTGTCTGCAACCAAGATCCCAACTATCTGCGATCAACCACAAGGGCCCCCGACTGTCAGCAATATATTCACAGATAGTTGGCGACAGTCAATGATTAGTAGACTGTCGCATGTAATTGTCCAACATTTGGAAACAGGTTTATTAAAAAAAAAAAAAAAAAAAAAACCCCACATCAGTTTGATGGTACACAACAGGTGGATTCCATGCTGACAGAGTGCTGTGGCATACTTAAATCTAAGAGCTATCTATTAGAGAAAAGCAAGACAATTTAAAGCTGAGACACATGTTCATGAACTCCATGATCTTGTTTGTCACTACAGCCAATTCAAGATCAGTCTCAAAATGTTAGGCCTTCACATTGTAGAATCCAGGACTTAATTTCTATATTAGGCCATTCAGCTTACCTTCAGCTCCTGAATTGTGTTATGGAGTTGCCTGCGTTCCATTTCTCCACAGTGAAGTTTATCCTCCTGCCTGGCAACCAAATCCTGCAAGTTTTTTACCATATCCTGGCACACTTTAAGACTGTCCTCACAGTGGGACAGAGCAGAAGTCTGACTAGAGAGTTTGATCTTAAAAGGAAAAAGTAGCAAGGTCAAGAGAGAGAATTTTAAAACAAGCTTCCATTTGATTAGTGTTAAGTTTTTAACTTTGAAAGGACATTTGTTCAGGAAGTATTGCTGACTATACCAAGATGCATGCAGGTATTTGCAATTTTTTTTTTGACAACGACAGCTATTACAATTGTTATATAGTGGGTACAAAGGCATGCCTGGAGGTTGCAGATTTCAGTATTCAGATCATCTTTTAGCTTGAGTAAAATCCCATTTTCATTTGTCAGCTTCATCAGATCTTTCTGCATGTCATGTTTCTCTTTTAACGTTTTCTCCAACTCTTCTTGTACAGACAGCAAATTAGTCATCTTCTCTTCAAGGGCCCTGCAAATGAAGTTTAACGCAAAACCTTATCATACAACACTGATATGGTATTTCAGTTCAAAGCTATTGTAACCTACCCAATACGTTCTTTTAATTGCTCGTTCTCCTCTTGGGCCTGTGTCATGTTTTTCTGGACAGCATCATTTGATGCTTTCAGCTTCACATTTTCTTGGTTAAAAAACTTTATCCGGGTCTGGTAATTTTGGATTTTTTTCTCCAGGTCAGTGATTTTTCCCTTCAAGTCCCATCCTGGTCTCATGGATGTGCCTACAAATAGACATGTTGAAAAGGACTCAAAGACGGGGAACACAAGACAATGTGAAACTTCCACAAAGTAAAAGCTAAAAGCAGCTAGATCCCACAGATAGAGGAGGGGGCATCATGTATCAGCCAAATGAAAAAGTAGACAAAAAAAGTGATAAGAAAGCACTTGGATTTCTTTAATTTACATTTTGGGGGCAGGTTAAATACAAATTTTTTTCTAATGATGGATGCTCAATCTAGCGTTTTATTCTGTTATTTTATCAAGATGTTTAATGGTAATGAGATCATAAGGACAGAGGTTCCTGCTACTCTTAGTAGTTCTCCTGCTACTCCAAAACAATTTGAAAGCCCTGATTTTTACACGTTTGACTGCCCCCATTGGTGTAGCCATCATGGATCAAGTATTCTCGTTTTAGATCAAATTTCAGTGACAGCTGCTGTTATTTTTCATGCCTCCGTGACCCTGGCAACTTAATATAACCAAGTGAGATTTTCTTCAATCTGTTGCAAATTTCTCTCTCTTTTTTTTTTTTTAATAATTTTTCCTACCTACCGACCCAGTTCACTGTTGGTTGCGGTACCAGAAGCATCTACCTCAAAGCAACAAAGTCCTGAATCCTGGCTCTTAGAAAATGGATGTTATAGATGGGGCTGCTGTGGCAACGCATGTGTTAGTTATAGCCATTTTCCTTATTTTTGGGATATTTCAAATGACACTTAAATGTTCTGTCCCACCATGCCCACTAATAGGAGAAGTAATATTTACCAAAAATCATTAAGAAGTTTACTGAGTAATTTTGGGATGGATCACCACAAATTTCAGAACTGCACATTAAAATGTGTAAATGTTTTAAACTTACTCTTATAATGCCTAAGAGACTTATTTTATATAAAAAAAAATAAAAAAAAAAAAAAAAAAAGAAAAATAAAAAAGTTGGGTTTTTTTTTGTTTTTGTTTTTTTTAAGAAATCCCACCCCACACACTATAATGTCCACATTGTTTTTTTGATGACACTGGTATGTGTGCGTGCACACAAACACACAAATAAATAAATAACAATTAAAAAAAAAAAAAAAAAAAAAAAAAAATATATAAAAAAAAAAAAAAAAAAAAGAAAAATAAAAAAGTTGTTTTTTTTTTTTTTTTTAAGAAATCCCGCCCCACACACTATAATGTCCACATTGTTTTTTTGATGACA
>JAOUQZ010037223.1:0-14093 GCA_028564935.1 Neosilurus hyrtlii
GAGAGGGAGAGAGAGGGAGAGAGAGAGAGAGAGAGAGAGAGAGAGAGAGAGAGAGAGAGAGAGAGGGAGATATGAGCAGCTTGTCCTGCTGCTTTGTGAGGCACACTGGTCCCAGAACATTTGTGTCTTGGGAGGTGTATCTGGTAGTCATACACCACTTCAATATCCTGTTTTACAGAGTGAGAAATTGTGTGAAGTGTAAAAACTGAAAGTGGTGTAAACAGGTGAAACATGATTGAACACAAACATGCTGTTAAGCATTACCAAAGCATTACCAAGGCATTACATTTCATTTAAAGTAATAGTATATAAAGTAATAAACATGATATTGTTAAATGGCTGACACTCATTCTCATAGTAGTGTATCCATTATGATATTTGGGATGAATCGAAAGACAGACAGACTTTACTGGACATTTTCCTTTTAGAGCAAAGTATCGGCGAGAGAGACAGAGAGAGAGAGAGAGAGAAAGAGAGAGAGAGAGAGAGAGACTCTACACAGAAACACCTGAGCCAGGAAATCAAACCCTGACCTTCCTGCTGTGAGACGGACATGCTAACCACTGCGCCACCCCAGTAACGATGAGGACATTTTTAGAATTTTCATTTTATTATTGTTTTAACTTTACTAAAAAAATAACGTTTGGCCAATTTGTTTGAGCCCCAAAAGGTCAAAATTAAAAAATTGTACTATCCTTGTGGGGACATTTTGGCATATAAAGTATTTAAAGTATTCAAAGTATTTAATATAACATAATAATATAACACACACACACACACACACACACACACACACACACACACACACACACACACACACACACACAGCTTTCCATTCACATAGTCACAGAGCAAAACCAACACAGTTCCACAGTAGTACACATATTTCACACTTGCAACAACCAGAAAGATTTGAAGATTATCTATGACCCAGTGTCACCTTTCAAATCAATGTTAAGATTACTGCATGATGCTTTCCACACATATTCATTCCTCCATGAATCCTGTAGTTAAAAACAGGGTGAATATGCAAGAACAGCCACACATATGAGGACCTACTGTGGAAAACAGATATACACTTCCCAGAAGACACACTGCTGTAACTACAGCTACAGTAGGAGAATATGTAACCATGAATACTTATGCAACCAGGAAATGTCTTTTTTTAATTTTTTCAGCCAATTAACGTTTGTGTCAGCTACTGTGTGAATCAAGGGGTAAAATGCCAATTAATTCTATTTTGGGTCAGGAAGGGAGAAACTTATGCAAGCCAGTATTACTGTTTACCTTTTAAAGTTTTTATTTCACATGATAACACCAATAGTTTATTAAGCATTACTGAAGAATAACACAGATTTTTTTAAGAAGCTATTCAGGCTATAAATATGATAGCAAGGCTCTTGAGCATAGTTCCACAGGCATGGAGCACATGCCAACCCTATTGCTAACTTAATGCTGATTGGCACCACAATAAATATGGCTGCCCTTCACAAAGTTTCCCATCTATGTTTAAAGACTTAAAGGACTGAGCTCACATTCAGGGTAGAAATGTCATATTTTCTTTACAATAACCATCAAACATTTACATTTTAAAGCATTGTTTTGGGTCTCAGAAGTGTAGAGGTGCAGGCATAGAATATGGACATTTGAAGACTGATTTTTTTATTGGTTCTCTGTGTGAAGATGCAATCAGTCCTTTGTGCTCATCAACATCCCCACCCCTGACATACACACACACACACACACACACACACACACACACACACACACACACACACACACACACACACACACAATCTCTGTAGCAATATGGAGCATGTAACATGGATAATTAAACTAACATGACAAGTTTCAATTACAAGATACAAATGAATCACCCATTGAAAGGTGGAGATCAAAAATAATTAGTGTTTCCATCTTTCACTTTAGAACAACTTTGGGAAATGCAGGGGAAATGTATTTATTTCCTCCTTAAAGGAGTTGTGCTACTATTATAACACCAGTCTCGGACACCTATCAATAGAGATATCTATTGGGAGCTCTGCCTTTAGCCAGTGCCTCCATTGTTATATTACATTAAAACTGGAAACAATCATTCGGATTCTCTGACCTATGAATTCTCATCTTTTTCTTTTCTATTAAATAATCACTTTAAACTTTTTTTTGTTTGTGTTTTGCAACACATTTAACATGTACAACATGTGCGGCGGAATAGTAAAACCTTTTTTATCACTTTTTAATGTTGTCATACCTTCTCATAGCACTTAAAATATGTTTAGTGCCGATCTATTCTCCCTGTAAACAGGTTTTAAGGTGTGCAACAATACGGGGTCTATGATGCATTTTTCCACTTTAAAATACTATACACATTCTCTATGGTGAACAGATGAGGACCGCAGGTAGGCAAGTCTAGCACCCACTCCCTCTTTTTTCGCAACTGTGCTTTTGAAGTGTGTGTAGAATGTGGTTTTGCATTGTCTTGTTGAAATATTCATTGGCGTCTCTGGAAAAATATGTTGCTCCAAAATGTAGTTTTCTGCATTAATTCTGCCACCATAGAAGAATAAATTACCTTTGTCAAGGGCGTTGGCACAACCCCATACCATGACAGACACTGGGTTTTGGACTTGTCAATAAAAATTTGGATGGTCCTTTTTGTCTATGATCTTGAGCACATGACATCCATTCCTTGCAAAAAACAAACAAAAAAAACCCAACCAAACACACATAGAAAAAAAACAAAAAACAAACAAACAAACAAAAAAAACTGGAATAATAATTAGTCTGAGTTAGTCTGAGAATGATACACATTTCTACTATGTGAAGGTCCGTCCCAGATGCCCCCAAGCCCAGAGAAGCTAACAGCATTCTGGCCACAGTTACCATAAAGCTTTCTTCTTTCACTCTAAAGATACTTTGTTTGTAATTTCCACACTATTTAAATTTTTTATGATGCAATGATTATTGATTTAAATCATTTAAAATGATTTAAAATTATGAAAAATGCTAAGTGGGATTAAATAGCCATAGAAGAATTACACTGAGACTGCCTTGGAATCAGGGAAAGGTTACAGTCCAGTATTCCGACAGCCGACTGGTTTAACATCCCACTGGTCTGACAGTTACAGCCCATTGGTCCAACAGCCCTAACCTAATCCAACTGAACTGACTAGGGTGCCCAACTGATTTAAGCAAAGTGCCCATATAACATGAAAGCAAAGTGCCCATCTAACATGAGTCGGGGGGGAAGAAGGGCGATCCCCCTTATCCCCCTCACTTACATTAAATAATGTAAATTCCACCATTAAAACATTACATTTTATATAATTTGTACATTTTTTACACATTTTTTATTAAATTAAGGAAGGATATTAAATTTCACATACACAAAAATCAATAAAATATTCAGATAAAAATTTAATTATCTGAATTATAGTGAAATATTATCTGGCATTTTTTTTGATGATTCCAAGACATTTAACCTAAGATTATTAAACCGAATTTTTAATATTAATCTTACTTGTTCAAAAATATTTTGCCAAGTTAAATTATCTGTCAATTTACTGGTATTTAGTAATTTAGCCCTCAAATTCAATGTCAATATCTTGTATTTTAACTAATCCTTTTAAAAGTGCATCTGGTTTTATTTCTGAAAACACGCTGTCAGATTAATGTGCATCTCTTATGAATCCTGTTGAATAAACTGCACTCTAAATTCAAGAGCCAGTGACTTTAGAGTATGTTAATAATTACTGGAGTCTGATTTGAGCTTTGCATACTTATTTTAATCTTTCATAGACAATGAAATCATTACACTGCAAAAAAAAAAATTTGTGAAAAATTTAAGCGGGTAAGAATAATTGCTGGCTGCTCATTTAAGGTGAATTTATCCAGAAACAAGCGCTTTTAACAATTATTTTAAATGTAGAAAAGTCTCTTATTTCAGGGAAAAATACCTTCTGCAAAACCCATGAAACTAGCATAAAATTCTAGCCACTGAAAAACTTGCAAGACAAAATTTTTTATAAATCCTTAAAGGTGCACATTCCCTAGTAAATAGTGTATGTGTTTTATCTTTCATTATCAGTGCAAAGCTTTTCTGGTGAAATCACCCCAGGTCATGGTCTTAGTAGCTATTATTCACTTGTACTTCATCTTGTTTTGGACTGTGTGAGCAGACGAACGATCTTGCACATGTGTGACAATTTGGCAGTGCAAGACTGATTCAAAGAACCTGGAAAAATCTGAGGTCAAGTGTTAAGAAACAGAAGGCATATGATTTGCAGGGGCGTTTAACACTCACATATGGGAGAAAGCAAATGGTTTCAGAAAGATATTGTGGCCAATTCCATTTGATTTCCAAGAGATAATACTGTATTTCATTTTTATTTAATATACCTGGGAAGTGGCACTTTTAATCAACTGCAGTGTAAGTATTTTGTATTGATTTGCCTGAACTGCAACATGAAAGTTAGTAGTTCAGGTTGAAAAGTTTAGATCACTGACCAGTAGACTGTAAGTCTGATGGCAAGATGTCATTGCTTTGGGAAAACGGTGTCTGACAGATGCCATGAACATATATTTCAAGACTTTTTAATTTTAACTGTAGTGATCTTTTGAGGAAATAATATGCAAAAATAAGATAATTTTGCTTAAAGTGAACAACTTTATCTAAAAACATTGCATTGTACTTTCTTCCAACAAGCCACATTTACATATTAATTTCTGTCTAGTTCTGTCTACCTGTAAACTCTGTCTACCTCTAAAAACCTATTAATGGGTTAAATAAACCTCTTAAGTAAGAGAGTAATATCTTGATAAGACCTCCTGTATAACTAGCATAAAATTCTAGCCATAGTTTTTTTAATTATTTAAAAAAAATTTTTTTCATGTAGTGCATATTTTGCATTGAACACTAAGACATAGCTAGTGCTTAATGGAAACTTTGTCATTAGCCCAATCATATGCTAGAGAAAAATGCAACAGCATGACAAGGCACAACAGGGCTGAGACTGAAATAAAAGCTATGTTATCATTAGAATCCTCAGATATAAAATAGCTACAGGCTACTATTGAATATTACAAGAGTCCATATTTCTCACACTCTGAGATTCTAGCATGGGATCTGTCAGATTTGGATCTTAAAAGAAAAGAAGAAAAGGAAGCTGGCAGCTAAACTGATATTAACAGACAGGTGGATTAACAATTCCCATGACCTTATTAGTGCATATTAAACTTGGTTTCAAAGAACCGAGATGGAATTACATCAAGAGCCAAGCAATACAAGCTGCTCTTTTCATAATTCCCGGTATAGCTGAATATTTGATTCTGATTAGTCTGACACTGTTGATTAGTTTTCACTAACAGCAGCACCGACAACAGTTTCAGCTCTACAGGAAATGAATTAATATTGTATTAATAAGATAGGTCTAATCTATTCTTTATGTAGTAACTTATACTTGTATAACAGTTGTAACCTTGTATGGTTTAGGTTGTTGAAATACCAAAGGTATTTTCTTGGATGTGTATTTAGCATTTTTAATGCAGTCTCTGGTACAGGGCTTTGTAACAGGCAGATGTAAAGAGGTATCTTTAAAATTTTCAGTACAAGAAAGTCAGCATGGCTGACATTGCATTTGATGGTTTCTCAGTAACATTATAAGCTGCCTTTTTTTTCTTTTCTTTTTTAATTTTAAGTGTGAGAGCGACTGTTTATCACTGCTATGTTATAATAACAAAAATTGACTTGTTTTTCAGATTCTCTGCAGCATAACATGTAACTATGAATTGATTTTAAAAAAAAGTACAGTGTGTTGGTCATTATTCAAAATAATCGTTAGTGTTGGCAAATTGCTGAGGTATAAAGGTATAAAAAAACACCTCGGCTGTCCACTTTGCATATGGCTGTATTACACTGTTTGATTATTTTCCTAAAACAGCACACTCTATCCTATTTCAAAATGAATATCTTATTTACTTCTTCACAGTTAGCTCTTTAATTCAGCAACCTTTCTCCAATTAGCTCAGTGGTGTTTTGTACGATCAATGTAAAATAATAATAAAAAAAAAAAAATTAAAAAAAAAAAATAATAATAATAATAATAATAATAATACAAGCTGGCAAATTATTAACTCATTAGCCATTGTCTCAAAATTGGAGCATTCACCATAATTTAAAAAATTATAATAAAAATTAAAAATAGGGTCGCGGTGAGGCTGGCACCCATCTCGGTCGACTCTGAGCGAGGACGGGGTACACCCTGGACAGCTTTTTAAAAATACATTATGCTTTATCATTTTCATGTTAAATCTCAATAAATTTATTGTTAATGTATAGATTTAGACAGTGCCTAAAAGTGGAGCACCCAGTATATATCTCAGATGTGTGTCTGAGCCTGGGTTTGCTTCTCGCACCTTTCCTTTTACTTGCTTTTACTCTCGCACCTTTCCACTTTCGTGTGTATCACCTCTCAGTTTAAGGATCCATTTAATGAGTTCATGGTTGTCTGCCTACCTGAGTCAGATTGTGTGAATTTTATTCTCTGCGTGTCTGAGTGGTTGTATATGAGCCTCTATTTTTTAGGCAGCGGTTTCATTATTAATAATATTTTTGTTGTTGTTGCATCCCATCGTCAAGTGAACAATATATAACAGCCAATCAGCATCAACTCAGCAATGCAGCAGCCTTATTGGATTCCCTGTGATGGCCATGCATGGACACCGTATGGACACAGGACAACCATTCAAGACATATTCCATGACTATGGTGACCTGCTCACGAGCTCTACTATAATCGAACCCCTCTAAGTATTCAATAGTCACACATTTTTTAAAAAGTGACTTCTGTAAATCATGTGCTTCAGGATTTATCTATGCAGAAAATGTGTTCTTTTAGTCATAAGAGCCAGGGTACATTTATCATGCTGAAACATTTAATCCCTACAGGTCTCATTCCACCAACATCTGGGAGATAAAGATTTACTGCATGAGTGTACGTTCCCAGACTCACACTAGATTAAATCTAATCATGGCCTAAACCTGTGCTTTTTCATCTATTCGTTTTGGACTAGGATTAGGTATTATTTGTGAGAAAGCACATGTAAATTGTTATCCTGGAATTCAAATCAATTATAATAATGATACATACCACAAGGTGTGATTCACATTTCACTGACAAGGTTTTTTTTTTAAATGTCAGCACATCTATTCCCGAAATTCCTGCTTTCTACAGAAATTCTATTCCTGGTTTTGAAGATATTTTTATGTTCCATGTACAGCCAGATTCCCATAAATTCTCTTCCCCACCACACACACACACACACACACACACACACACACACACACACACACACACACACACACACACACACACACACACTCAGTAGTGCTGTCACTGAACCGTCAAGTTATGTGATATAAAAACAAGTCTATTAAAGTAAGAAGCCATCACAAGATCTTCCACCAGGAGTTTTTTATGAGTCTGTTTTCAGGCCAGACATCATTCACATTTACAGTCCTCCAATGCAATTTGTCCTAAAATCAAAGCAACAGTTTTTCAAAGCCTTAAAAGCTTGCTCTGTGCGGAATGAGACAATGGTTTGGCGGAATGGTTTTAACTTCTTTACAGGGAAAAAAGATTTACCAAAAGAGTTTGGTGAGCTAGCTTTAAAATGCAATGGTTACTACAATGGTGGCATGATGGCATAGTCATAGACAGATCCAGCATGTTTTTTTTTGTTTGTGCCAAGTGTTTCTGATGTAATAGGAATTACAGTTTTACATCTAACAGTTTCAAACACTATCAGGGATAAAATAAATAACTTTAGTTTGTTCATTCATTTGTTCATTTGTTTATCCATTTGTTCATTCATTTTTCACCGCTTATCCAGGTCTGGGCTGTGAGGGTAACAGTCTCAGGACCTCACCTCACCACTTCATCTGGCTCCTCTTGATGCAGAGGAGCAGTGGCTCTACTCTGAGCTCATCAGTCTAATCAGTCAATCTTAAAGGCTGAACCCAGCAATCCTGTGGAGGAAACTCTTTCTGGCCGCTTGTATTATGATTTCATTCTTATGGACACTATCCACAGTTTGTGACCCTAGGTGTGATACCTATGACATCTTGGGAACATGGTGATAAGCTTTTTCCAAATCCACAAAACACATGTCGTCTGGTTGGCCAAACTCTCGTGCCCCATCCACTGACACTGAATGTCCTGGGACCAGTGTGGCTCAAAAAACAGCAGAACACGATGCTCATATCTTTCTTTTCTCTCTCTCTCTCTCTATCTCTCTCACTCTCTCTCGCTCTCTCTCTGTTTATCACAGAGAGATTTATTTTATTATTATTATTTTTATTTCTGAGCTTTAAAATCAGTAATGCATTTCTGCAGAATTGACAAGAAAATGGCTGAACTGCATATCCTAAAGTGGTGGCTTAGTGGTTAAGTTGCTCGGTTAATGATCCAAAGATCAGCGGTTCAATCTCCACTATCACCACTGTTGGGCCCTTGAGCAAGGTCCTTAACCCTCAATTGCTCAGTTGTATAAAAATGATCATTGCAAGTCACTCTGGATAAGAGCGGATTTTCACCAACATTTCTGATGGATATTGATGAAAATCAGAAAGTTTACAAAATTTAGCCACACTTGCATGTTTGTGGAAGCGTTTGCGAAAGACTGTAGTGACTAGATGTTAGCAACACTGTTCGGGAAAGTTTGGGACCTTTTGCCAAACTCCTGGTAAAATACCAGGTGGATGTTAGGTGAATCTCGGAATGGACTCACCCAAGCCTGTAAAAAATGGTGAGCAAACCCTCCCCAGATAATAAACATAGACTTCCAGAATATAGAAATGGATTTCTGTCCGGAAGAAGCACAACATGCTGCTGACCTTGAGGAAGAATTGCTTTGTCTGGCTGCTGCTGTGGCTATCAGCAAAAAACAAGGAAAGAAGAGGAAGAAAGGTGAGCAAACCCTCCTCAGCATTGTGTTCACTACTTGATGAACCAAAGAGAACTTTAGCGACTCGTGTTACAAGTGTTTGCGGGAAAATAAACAAGAAACATTAAAAAATAAGAAAGAAACAAGAAAAACTGTTTGTGACCCTAAAAACTGTTAGTGAACTTCAGCAACCTTTTATGAACCCTGACGCAATCCAAAATTTGCTACGTAAGTCAACATTTGCTGCTTCACTAGATACTAGCTTTACAGTTTTCGGCAGTCTGTGCTAGAGTAGCTCTTCTGTGGGATCAGACCACTCAGACTAGCCTTCATTTCCCAATGAAAGTGTCTTGGGCACTCATGACACGTTTGCCAGTTCACTGGTTGTCCTTCCTTTGACCACCTTTGCTAGGTACTTACCCCTGCTTACCAGGAACACCCCATAAGGCCTGCTGTTTTGGAAATTAATCGACCCAGCTGTTTAGCCAGAATGTGGTCATTGTCAATTATTCCTAACACTTAACTGATTTTTTTAGCTTCCAACACATGAACTTTGAGAGCTGACTGTTAACTTTCTGCTGACTACATCACATTACTTGGCAGGTGCCACTGTAATGAGATAATGTTATTCACTTTATCTGTCAGTGGTCAGCAATGTTATGGCTGATCAGTGTATTTTGATGTAGAATAAATGCCCCTATAAAGGACAGACACATGAACTTGTATGAACGTGTGTGTGTGTGTGTGTGTGTGTGTGTGTGTGTGTGTGTGTGTGTGTGGATTCTGATGGGTTGAGTATACCATACTCAAATAGAACAGTGTGACACAGTGCTTGGTTAACAGAGGACTATGAGTCATGCAGTTAAAGATCTTGTCTTTTGGAGTCTCCATTACATACAGCAGCTGCACCCTTCCAATAAGTACTACAGAGGCAGCTATTCCTTTTTTTTAGAACAGTATTCATCTGAAGTCCCTCACAACACCCTCTGCAGGGGATAGACAGAGAAAGATGGAAAGACAGAGACAGACAGACAGAGAAAAAGAGAGAGATAAAACGAGAAGAATGGAGGAAGTGCAAGGTAACAAGAGACTGCAACCCACTGCGTTAGGGACAGGAGAAGGAAGACAAACAAGCAGAGAAAAGGCAGGACAGAATGTGAATGAGTGTCTGAGTGGAAGAGTGTGATGGAATGAGCATCAATTGTGTGTGTGGGGTGTTTATTTGTGTTAGTGCGGCTGTGTGGCTGCAGTATGCCAGATACACCCTTTCACACACTTATCTATAATGTTCCACTCCACAAGTCAAACTACACACACACACACACACACACATCTACATTTGTTTACAAAATTATGCGCCTAAATATTAGAGAAGTAGCACAAAGTGTGGAGTAGATGGAAAGCGGGCAGATAAGCCAAGATCTCATTTCAGACACACACAGCCCAGAATAACAATAAGTTCAGGAAAAGGAACCAGCAACAATACACTCAAGGGGTTCTGTGTGCTTTGGATGTAAATGCACAAAAATATGGTTGCAGTCTTTGGAGTTATTCCACATGCATGTCAACAGCCTTGTCCGGGGTCTCACACACTTCTTCATACTAACTTCCTTTTACATTTTAATGGACAGTCCCACATTAAGTGAGCAATAGTGTAACTACATAACTACGCTGGATGCTGTTACCCGTCTTGCCAGGATACTAAGTGTACCAAGCGCAGATATGTGGGTGGAGATTGAAATAGTGCAGAACAATAAGTGAGCAAAAGAAGAAGGCATAAGTCATCACTCAAGTCAGATACACCATTTTGGGGGGAAAAACCCCCAGAAGAGCTATATCCTAAATGCATAAATGTACTCCAAATACATAGTATGTCAAAATGCAATCTACTACTGAATATAGAGGAGTACCACTTGGGAAGCAGGGCAGGTGTCTAGCTATAATAGTTTTCTACTGGCACAGTGCTCTTAAGCAGGAGTTTCTAAATAGCATTCATATGGAGTACAATGGAACGTTCTGTTTATGTAAAGACAATCAAAGCAGTCAACCAAACAGAACTTTTTTGAAAGGCGACTAAAACATACATCTAACCATAAAATTCTGCCAGTTTTGCTGCTGGCATAGGAGGCGGTTCCTTTCTGAAACAGCACTTTTTTTTACAGTACAGTTGCAGGAGTGAAAAATGCCCATCCAATCATTTCATTTCTTCTGAATAAATAATTAAATGCCCTACCTGTCTGTCTTCCTACCTGCACACACTCTGCAGATGCACTCACTGCACAAAACCTGAGGTTACCACAAGTCTAGGCAGGTATACTACTAAAGCTAATGACCTAGTCACACAAGAATCCGCAAGAAAGGGCAGCCCAAATTTTCAGATACACCCAACATAATACCTACAGCTTTCACTAATAAACAAAGCATGAACAATGGATTAACGGGAAATATTAGTTACTGACTTGAAAGCTCCACATGAACGCTGCCCAACTCCTAATTTCAAAAATGATTCTAAGATCTGAGCAGGGATGGCTTTTAATCTCTGGCTGTGAAGACGACAGGTTTGGTAGTGGATGGTAGGCAATTGTGTATTTTTACCAAAACTATTCTGTGGTAGAGGCAGACAATTTTAATAAGGTGGTCAGGCTGAGACCATTTTTCACTTTGTGGTGGCACAGACACTGATGTCTCTCTTTTTATCTGCAGGGCAAAACACTGTACGTCACATATTCAATTGTTTGTTTATTCGCTCTTATCATTTGCTTATGTAGACAACAGTGGCTGCCATGCAGGGCTTCACCACGAGGAAATATTTTTTCTTTTTTTAATGTAACCTTTAATGAATTCAAATGTAAATAAATGTAATATTTAAGTTGAAGAAATGGGGACGGTTTGATCAAGTTATGCTCTTTCTAAATGTTGAGCTTAAATACAGTTCACATTACATTACATAATTACATGCAAGACATTATCTTTCTGTTCATTTTGCCTGAGAGATATAAAATTAAAATATTTCAACTGTAATATGAAAGGAAATACTGGGTAAGTTATCCATTTACATTAGTTTGCATATTGCCATTTGGCTGCCAACTCTCACGCACTGACTGTGAGACTCACACAACTGAGCAGCATCTCAAACAAGCATTAATGGATGAAAAAGAAATTGTATTGACTTCTCTGCATCCTTTAAAAATAAATGTGATAGATAAAGACTGAACAAAACTATATTACCTCAAGCTAGCACTGAAAGTTATAGACTTACTAAAAATGCTCACTGTTAGCAAAAGTATTGGAGTGCTGCAACAAACTTATCCAAACCAAACATTTCCTTTCCCAGGAAACGGACACAGTGAGGCTGTTTATTCAGTAGTTTATAACTTAAATACCAGTTTATATAACAATCTATACAACCTCATGTACACAAGCTATATTATTTGTAATATATATGTACACTGTAAAATGCTGTAAATAGAAAAATAAACATTTCAAATACAGTGAATACAGTGAATACCAAAAAAGAGAGAGCAATCAGGATGATCTCTCTCTCTCTCTCTCTCTCTCTCTCCCTCATTATCCACTCACTCACTCACTCTCTTTCTGCTAAGATTCTACATGAATTCTGGGATCACTGCTCTCTTGCATGTGTGCCCTTGCTTTTAAAAACTGACTTCTGGGACACTCTATATAACTTACATTCATCAAACAGGCACTATTACTATGTGGGAGCCTCTCAGAACTTTCAGGAGAGGTGGGATGTCCGTATTGCTTGTGCACATAATTTTGCTCATAATTCCAAGTTCACAAGTGGGAAGTTGGACCTTGTGATTAGCATGTGAGGGAAAGAGGTCAAATGCAAGCCAACATCGGTACAGCCTTTCAGTGATGGTGCCAACTGAGACAGTTAACTGTTTTTAGTCCATTCATTCATTCATTTTCTAAGCTGTTTAATCCTACTTAGAGTCGCAGTGAGGCTGGCGCCCATCTCAGCTGACTCTGGGTGAAGGTGGGGTTCACCTTCTACAGCTCACCAGGCCTTTGCAGGGCAACGTTTTTTAATTTTTGAGGGTAATTTTATTAGTTGGATATGATATTATAATGTTGGGTTATACTTCTTTCCCTTATGCTATTTCTCATGAATTCTTTTGTCAGTCAGCAACTGTGCATTCATGGGTTTTAGAAGAGTGGATTTGGAAGGAGAGCTGATAGAAGGGGGTGGGGGTTCCTTTTTTAAATTGTAATATTTAATATCACTCAACAATGAGAGCTTTACAAATGATTTCGCAACAAATCCTTTGTATACTTAGGCTTGTTGACCAATAAAGTACATTTTATTCCCATCAGTCAAATGCTGTTGGTACTAATAGCTCTGGAGACATACTAGTAGCAATACACTACTGCAGTGTAGGATAACTGACTAGTGAAAATAAATAGAAGTGTTAAAGGAATGCTGATTTTACAGTTACTTTTACAGTAAACCACTGCTGTCTGAAAAACATTATATTAAATTATACTAATGTATAAACAGTTACAGTAAATTTATGCCACACTCATATGGGCGTTTTCAAGAAACCTTGGAAATCTCTACAAACCACAAACACTTGACATTTTTTCAATAAACAGTTTTAATACAAACACAAAGACAAAGACAAAGTTTTCCTGAAGTGAAATATGTTTCTCTTTTGCAGTTATCACAATCTAATGTTCTAGCAGTTAAAAGTCAGTTTACCCATAAACTCTAAAAGGCACAAAATTGCTTTTAAAGATTCTATTCTGACTGCAGCTCTGGAGCATCACTGACATTTTGACAGCTGGTATCTGATTACGAACTGAACTGTTTCAGCTTATGTCCATTTCACTGTGACACACAGTGATGCAATTTGATCATAGTGTGAAATTCACAGTGTGACAAAATCACACTTAGTTTGCAAGGTTTTAGGTTGACTTTTTCCAACTGCACTTGATAAACAGGCTCTGTATCCCTGTAACATTTACAGGAAGATAGTTTAGGCACCAACAGGTGTGTCCTGATGAAACACTGCTTGAGCAGTGAAGATTATATACCATACTTTTGTCTAAAAGGGCTCCTAATAAAAAGAAGTAAAGAATTACTTCTCTATAATTTTTTGGTGAAAATGTATTGAACAATGCTATTGT
>JAOUQZ010037243.1:1129-13378 GCA_028564935.1 Neosilurus hyrtlii
TCTACTATACACCATACTATGCTCTATTATACAACACATTATACTCTACTCTACACCATACTATGGTCTATTATTCACTACATTATACTCAACTATACATTATATTATACCCTATAATACACTACATTATACTCTACTATACACTATATTATACCCTTTAATACAACACATTATACTCTACTATACACCATACTATGCTCTATTATACAACACATTATACTCTACTCTACACCATACTATGGTCTATTATTCAATACATTATACTCAACTATACATTATATTATACCCTATAATACACTACATTATACTCTACTATACAATACATTGTACTTTACTATGCACTATGGTATACTCTACTATACACTACATTATACTCTATTATACACTGTACTTTATTATACAGTACATTGTACTCTACTATGCACTATATTATACTCTATTATACACTACATTGTACTCTATTATACACCACATTGTACTTTACTATGCACTATGGTATACTCTACTATACACTACATTATACTCTATTACACACTACATTCTACTCTATTATACACTACATTATACTCTACTAAACACTATACTATTCTCTATTATACTCAACTATGCACTATATTATACTCTATTATTGTTATGATAGACTCCCGGAGACAAGAGGATAGTGGAAATAATGTGGGTTTATTGATCCCACAATAAACACAGGTTCCGAGAGCCACAAAAACACAGAAAACAGAAAACGGGGTAAGAAAGGAAACCTGCCACGAGGGGCAAACCAAAACCAACAAAACCACTGGAGGATAAACCAAGGATAAGGGTAAACTTTAGGAGAAGTTGAAAATGCGGACATAAAGGTGAGTCCAAGTTGCTAGGAGTAACAGAGATTCGACGAGTATCTCCAAATGAGGTTAGACACTGAAGTGTGTCTAGCGTTGGTTTACATGGGGAGGTCAATCAGCGCTGGTGATGAAGTGCAGGTAATGATGATTAGTACTCAGAGAAGTGTGCTCACGGTGTGTGTGAGAGCCGGGGAAAGAGTTTAATATGGACGTAACAGTACCCCCCCCCCCCTCCTCCAGGAGCCGTTCCGGGGTTCGGGTGCTGTCGACGCCGTGGGTTACCCTGGGGGCGAGGTGCTGGTCAGCTGGAGTGCTGGCAATGGAATTCCTCTGTTAGGCTGGGGTCTAGGATATCCGTGCGGGGAACCCAGGATTGTTCCTCTGGACTATAGCCTTCTTAGTTGACCAGATATTCGATCCTCCCATGCGGCCATCAAGAGTTCAGGAGAGAAGGTTGATAACTGAGTACGCACCAGAAAGGGGTCAGCCCGGTGGATGGCTGACAAAGAGAGTTCTGTGCGTACTCGGCCCATGGAAGAAACTGGTTCCAGAAATTGTGATGGTGGTTGCAGAAGGCTCTCAGGAATCTCCTGAATTTTCCTTTCGGTTTGTCTGTTGGTTTGGGGATGATACCCTAATGACAAGCTGATGGATACACCCAGGAGTTCAAAGAACACCCTCCAGAACCTTGAGGTGAACTGTGGGCCCCTGTCTGTTACTATGTCCTCCAGCAGCCCAAAGTTGCGGAAGACATGTTCGAATAAGGTCGTTTCCGATGCTGTAGGGAGGGACTGGAGGGGAATTAGTTTACACACCTTCAAAGAGCAATCAAGTATGACTAGGATGCAAGTGTTACTTTCAGTGTTTACTTGGAGATCTGTCATGAAATCCACCCCAAGGTTTGACCATGGACGCTGAGGTACAGGCAGAGGAAGGAGCTTCCCTGCCGGGAAATGTCGAGGTGCCTAAAAGATATTACACACTTGCATCCGGCCACAAACCTTTTGGTCATGGTGGACATTCCGGGCCACCAATTATGCTCCTGCAGGAGAGAGAGAGTTGCGGTAATCCCTGGGTGACAGGTACCTGGAGTGTAGGGTTCCGCCTGTAGTAGGGGAAGTCTGAGGTCCCTGGGTATGTACTGACGCCCTTGCGGTGTTTCTGGTGGGGCCGGATACGACACCAGATTGGCTCGAATTTGTTCCTTCAGGTCCCACTGTATGGTGTTGATGAACACTTTAGGAGGGAGTATTGCGGTTGGCTGTTCCAATGCTTTGTCAGCATTGTAAAAGCGAGATAAGGCATCGGCCATGGTGTTCCGTGACCCTGGGCAGTACTTTATGGTGAAATTAAATAGTGTGAAGAATAAAGCCCAGCGAGCTTGCAGGGGTTCAAGCATTTTGCCTCTATTATGTAACACCTGGATTACCTGGAAGGGATATTGTGCACCCTCTAGCCAGTGTCACCATTCCTCAAGGGCAAGTTTGATTGCCAGGAGCTTGCGGTTCCCAACGTCATAGTTTTGTTCTGCCAGACTCAATTTACAAGAAAAAAATGTGCATGGCAGATGTCAGTTCCCTTTATGTTGACACTGGGACAGCACGGCCCCTATGCCACAGGTTGAGGCATACACTAGGCATAACCAGGTACTCATAGTGACCGCTGGGTGTGATAAACGCCGTCTTCCATTCGTCTCCTAAACAAATACGCAGCAAATTATAGGCACTATGGAGATCCAATTTATTGAAGATGGTTGCTCCATGGAGCTGTTCCAGGGCTGCGGGTACTAGTGGTAATGGATACTGGAACTTGACGGTGACTTGGTTGAGTGCCCAGTAATCAGTGCATGGCCGCAGACCACCATCCTTATTGGAGATGAAGGAGAAACTGGAGGTTGGGGGCGAGGTGGACTGACGAATGTAGCCCTGTTGTAGTGCTTCTTCTATGTATTCCTCCATTGCTCGTCGTTCTGGCAAAGACAGAGGGTATACGCGTCCTTTGGGGATCACTGCGCTGGATATCAGTTCGATGGCACAGTCCCAGGGTCCGTGAGGTGGCAATCCTGCGGTGAGTCCTGGACTGAAAAGGTTCTAAGCCTTGACAGAAATGGATGATTAGGGCTGCCTCATTCCACCCACTGGTCTTGGCGAGGGTTTGGAATTCCAGGGTGTACTCCCCGATTTTAATCCACCCTTGACAGAGCCAATGAAGTTTCTCCTGGTTGGTTGAGTCACTGTCGGGGCAGCTGAACACTTCCCGGAAATGAGTGGTGAATGCGGTGTATGTGAATACTTCGGGTCCGTTCTCTCTCCACTACACCTCTGCCCACTAAAGTGCTTTGCCGGATAGCAAGGAGATGGTGTAGGCTACGTTGGCTCATTCAGTAGGAAAGTGAGCGCGGTGCATCTCAATCTCCAGCGAGCACTGAAGAAGGAATCCCTCACAGCTGTCAGCATCCCCGGAGTAGCGTGCAGGGTTAATAATAGGACCTTTGGCGGAAGCTGCAAGCACCGGCCTCGCAAAGGGAGCCTCTAAAGGTGTTAAGGCACGACATACTTCCTCCACGAGAGATTGGAACACATCTGGAGGGACAGTGGGTGTGGCATCCAACTCATCTGTCTAGGTCTAGCCTTCTGTTATAATAGAATCCTGGAGACAAGAGGATAGGGGAAATAATGTGGGTTTATTGATCCCAAAATAAACATGGGCTCCGAGAGCCACAAAAAGACAATAATCACAAAACAGGGTAATAAGGAAACCTGCCACAAGGGGCAACCCAAAACCAACAAAACCACTGGAAGATAAACCAAGGATCGGGCTAAACTTTAGAAGTTGCAATAGGTTGAGAACGAGGAAATAAAGGTGAGTCCAAGTCGCTAGAAGGAGTAACAGAGATTCGATGTGTATCTCCAATGAGGCTAGACACTGAAGTGTCTATATTGTTACCAATATTGTTCATGGAGGAGAGAGAGAGAGAGAGTTGCTGTGGCCTCTGGGTGACCAATACCTGGAGTGGAGTGTACCGCCTCCAGCAGGGGAAGTCAGAGGTCCCTGGGTATATACTGATGACCTGGTGGTGTTTCAGGAGTAGCAGGATCCGACTCGAGGGCAGCTTGGATTTGTTCCTCCAGAGCCCACTATGTTGCATTGATGAAAACTTTGGGAGGAAGTATTGCGGTGGGCTGGTTAGAGGCTTTGTTGACGTCATGGATGCACGAGAGTGTGTCAGCCTTGGTGTTCCGAGATCCCGGGTAGTACTTGATGGTAAAGTTGAACTGGGTAAAGAATAAGGCCTTGGCGGGTGTTCAACCATTTTTCCTCTTGTATGTGGCACAGGTTTTTATGATCTGTGATTACTTGAAAGGGATATTGTGCACCCTCCAACCAGTGTTGCCATTTCTCAAGGGCTAGCTTTATAGCCAGGAGCTTGTGGTTCCCCACATCATGGTTTTGCTCTGCCGGGCTTAATTTACTTGAAAAAAATATGCAGGGCAGAGGCAGGTTGTCCTTGTGAGGGCACTGTGATAATATGGCCCCCACCCCACTGGTTGAGGTGTCTACTTCGATGATAAAAGGTTGTTCTGATTTCAGGTGGTGTAGTACAGGCGTGAAGAAAAACGCCTTCTTGACATTTTTTGCTGTGTTTTTCCAGATCAGGGTCTTGGGTTTGCTGTAAAGGAGACTGGTTAAGGGCGCGGCCAATATACTAAATTTCTTTATGAACTAGCAGTAAAAGTTTGCAAATCCCAGGAATCGTTGCAGTGCTTAAACCATCTCTGGTTCAGGCCAGCTCTTGACGGCCCTGACTTTTTCCTCCTCCATGCGCACCCCTTGGGGAGTTATAATGTATTCTAAAAATGACACTGTATGTTGGTGGAAGGAACACCTCTCTGCCTTGAGGAACAGTTTATGGAGGTAGAGGCGTTGGAGAACTTGAGTTCCATGATGCACATGGGTGGACAGGTCTAGAGAAAAAATGAGAATATCTTTAATGAACATGATAACGAATCTGTCCAACATGTCCCAGAATATTTCATTCATGAATCCCTGAAACACTGAAGGAGTGTTAGCAAGCCCATACGATAGAACCCGGTATTCATAGTGGCCGGTGAGTGTGATAAACACCGTTTTCCATTCGTCTCCCTTGTGGATATGCACCAGATTATAGGCGCTACACACACTTTGTGAAGACAGCTGCTCCATGGAGCTGTTCCAGGGCTGCAGGGACTAAAGGTAGTTGGTACCGGAACTTGTCAGTGGCCTTGTTAAGTGCCCGGTAGTCAATGCATGGCTGAAGACCTCCATCCTTCTTGTACACAAAAAAGAAACTGGAGGCCGCTGATAAAGTCAATGGATGAATATTGCCTTGTTGCAGTGCTTCTGCAATGTACTCCTCCATAGCTTGTCGTTCTGGTAGAGATAGGGGGTATATGCCTCCTTTGGGGACTGATGTGACAGGTGCCAGTTTGATGGCACAGTTCATAACCTTTGGGGTGAGTCCCGGTGAGTCCACGGTGAGTCCCGGACTAAAGATCTCACTGTAGTTTGAGTACTCAGCTGGGATGGATACAATTTTCTGGGCCGGAGGACTCTCTATGGTGGTGGTACCTATGTTGATTTGGCTCATGGCTGATTTTTGAGGGAGCTGCAGAAGCACCCATTTACCCATCTCAGGATCTTGCCAGTGGCCCAGGAGATTGATGGTGAGTGGAGAAAGAGCCAAGGTCGACCAAGGATTACATTGGCATTAGAATGTTCCAGCACCAGGAATGATCATTCCTCATGGTGCAAACAGCCGATACTCTTACGGATTGGATCAGTCTGGAGTTGATATATTTGTGATGTTAGGGGTTCCCCAATTATGGATCAGACAGAGAAAGGTGTCGGGCAGTAATGTAACAAGAGCTGGAGCCTCCGGCACAGGTCCCCAGAGAGGAAATTGCCTTCTGTGCTGGAGTCAAGGTGCGCTGTGACTGTGAGGGAACACAGTGGAGTAGTGAGGGTTACTGGACTGGATAATGGCTGGGAATTTAATCCAATTCAATTCAGTTTTATCTGTATAGCGCTTTGTGACAATTGACATTGTCACAAAGCAGCTTTACATAGTAAAATTAATTTAGGGAGGAATCTAAAATTTTTTCTACAACTCCCTACACATCCCTAATGAGCAAGCCCGTGGCGACAGTGGCAAGGAAAAACTTCCCTTAGTTGACAAAGGAAGAAACCTTGAGAGGAACCAGGCTTAAGAGGGAAAACCATCCTTTATGGGTAAGACCATAGAATACAGACCATATGTGACCCAGTCTGGCAAAATGAGTCACAGTGACCAGAAATTCAAAATTAAGTCAGCCATACAATTTAAAAGAGGAGACTCTAAGCTTTAAAATGGTATGGCTAACTCAATTTTGAATTTTTGGTCACTGTGACTCATTTTGCCAGACTGGGTCACATTAAGAAACATTTCATTACAGTCCAACATGTTGTCTGGTTGGTTATACCACAACTGTAAGTCCTAAATAACTGCAGCAAGAGAGTCTATATCACCAGTAGCGAAAAGTCATCTTCGCAGTCGCCGAGTGCAGATCTAAACCCATGTGAATCTTCATCACAGGAGTGAGGGGCTTCCAAGATGAAAACTCCAGCCAGCATCAGCATACCAGGACAGACCACAGGACTCACAGAGCAGAAGGATCAGGAGGATCAGGATCACCGACATCCAAGGCGTTGCATGTGCATTTAAATGCTCGGTATGGTTTTGACTCACCGATTGGCGCAGAGGGCGAGTGGGGCAGGTCGCGAGAAGGTCTCCGAACTGACCGCATTAAATACAAAGCCCCTCGGTGCTCTGCCTAAGTCGTTTGGCGGGGGTAAGTCGGACCACATCCACTTGCATGGGTTCTGAGGTAGATGGTGAAGGTGTGGAGGGAACTGGTTGTTCTAACTCTGCAACACAACCTCTCCGTCGATGTGCAACGCGGATGGCCAGTTGGATGAACTTCTCCAGCCCTAGTGAATCAGTGTAGGGGGAGAGTTGTAACATCAGCAAGGGTTCCAAGCCCAGATTAAAATGGGTGAGTAGAGCCGCCTTGTTCCACCCACTGAGCCCTGTAAGGGTTCGGAATTCCAAGGCATAATCCCTTATATATTATCCTTGATGGAGCCAATGTAGCTTCTGGCGGTTAGTGGAGTCACCATTGGGGCGGCTGAACACCTCCTGGAAATGAATGATAATAGGGGGGTATGTGGATACCATTGGTCCACTCAGCCTTCACAGCCCTTCTGCCCATTGCAGTGCTTTGCCAGAAAGAAAGGAGATAATGTAGGCTACCTTGGCACGCTCAAGGGGAAAATAAGCGGGGTGCATTTCAATGGCCAGGGAGCACTGGAGAAAAAAAACATCACAGCTGTTTGAGTCCCTGGAATAGCGAGCTGGGTTAATGATGGGACCGTCCATGGAAGCAGCAAGCACCGCATAGGGAGACTCGACGATGGTTTGTAACATGTCCGGAGTGAGGGTAGGCGCGGCCTCCATGCTGTCTGTATCGGTCTAGCCTTCTGTTATGAATAACTCCCAGAGCCACAAAAAACAATGTAAAGAAAACTGAAACTGAAATCTGCCATTGGGGGACGGGACACAAACATACACAATCACAATAAATGGAGTCTGATGTAACAGAAGGCTAGAACAAAACTGAATCATGGAGGCCTTTCTCTTTCTCTCTCTGGATGCATTCCAAGACCTTGTTGAGGTGGTACGATGGTCCAAAGCAGTTTCGGAATCTCTCATTGTGACATCTTGGCACGCTGTTCCCATGGTGGGTCCCCTCGTTAACCCTGCATCCTACTCCAGAGATTCTGAATGCTGTGATGGCTTCCTGTTGCAGTGTGCCCTCACCATTGAGATGCATCCCGTTTTCTTTCCCACAAAACGCTCAGTAAGGGTAAGGTAAGATGGAGATTCGGGATTATGTGCTGAAGTTACCGGGCTCAGTGAGTGGAACGAAGCGGCCTTTGTTACCCATTTCCATCAGGGCTTGGAGCCATGGCTCTGGCTGCTGCTTGCTCCCTTACGACGATTCCCTGGGGGTGGAAAAGTTGATTCAATTTGCCATCCATGTCGCTCATTGAAGAAGAGGATGCTTGGCTGAGCTGCAAGGGCCTACCTTTCCTGTGCCTCCACAGGACACCACTGGGCCTGCCTTTTCCGTGCCTCCACAGGACACCCCTGAGCCCATGCAGGTAGATGTGATTCAACTCTGTCTTTACTGTGGCCAGCCTGGGCATACTATTTCATTTTGCCCTCTGCATCCCAAGTAGAAAACCTCCTTGACTCCAGCTAAGCAGGCTACTTTGGTTTTGGGACATCAACGTCCAACTCAGGATCACATTGACCAACTCACAATTTCCATATAGCCTCCAAGGACTCAGGGAGTGAAGCACTCCCCATCCAAGTGCCGTCCTGGGTCCAGAAACATCAGATATCAGACCAGCCTGCACCCCTACTGCCACAAGATCTTTCTGTCAACACCATCGAGTGGGTCACTGATAATCAGGAGACGCCTCATCATGGACCCGCTGGGAAGATCGTCCCTCAGCCTGTCCTTCATTCCCCCAGGTAACTCAAGGGAATCCCTTCCCACAGCACTGGAAGCCGGCTCCACCAACGTGCCATACACCGATAGGCCCTGGCAGTGAAAGTGCACCACACTGAGCCACCCCTCTACAACGTTGGGGACAAGGTGTGGCTCTCCACTCATAACCTCTGACTCCTGTCATCATGCAAAAAGCTGAGTCCCTGTTTTGTTGGTCCCTTCACCATAGCAACTCAAATTAATCCGGTCTTGTTCCATTTAGCACTTCCTCCTTCCTGTAAAATTCACCCAGTTTTCCATGTTTCATTGTTGCAACCATGTTGTTCACCCCTGGACTCCCTTTCCACAGCGTCGGGCGAGGCAGCCGAACCCCCGGCGCCATGGGCTACTGACGAGTGTTCTATCTACACCGACCGGGGCATCCGGGATGCTTGTCAACGCCGTGAAAGGCTCGAGTGCCTGGTCAACTGGGGAGACCACGCTCAGGAGGTATGCTCATGGGTCCCCTGCCATGATGTCCTGGACCCCACGTCACAGAGGAACTTCCATCTCCAGCACCCCAGTTGATCAGTGCCATGCGCTCGAGTTCGTCCGCGGTGTCACCTGCCCCTGGGCCTCATTATACTCTACTATACATTATATTATTCTCCATTATACACTATTTTATACTCCACTATACACTATACTATACTACATTATATGGTACATTATACTTTACTGTACACTATACTCTAATACACATTGCATTATACTCCATTATATAATACATTATTCTTTACTCTCTACAATACAATACAGTATACTCTTCTATATAATATACACTTCATTATACAATACACTACATTATACTCTACTATAAATGGCATCATACTCTACTGTACACTATACTATACTATATTATACACTGCATCATACACTACATTATACTGTACACTATACAATACTCTACCATACACTGCATTGTTCTCTGTTATACATTACACTATTCTTTACTATACACTACACTCTACAATACAATGCATTATACTATACTACACTATACTTATACTATACTATACACACTAGAATACACTACAGTATACTCTACTATAAGCTTCATTATTCTCTACAATATACTATACTCTCCAATGCCCTACATCATACTCTACTATATACTACACTCCTCTATACATTACATCATTTTCTATACTACTAAACTAAACTCTGTACGATATACTACAGAATACAATACACTACATTACACTCTATTATATAATACACTCCACTATAAACTACACACTACAAAACATTGCATTACACTCTACTATGTAATATGGTGTACTTTACTATTATAAGAACCTCACCTGGCCCACTCATTTCATCCAATCAGTGACTGCCTTCACCTGAATACTAGCCAATGGACTGCCACCACATCATTCAGTCATTGTACACACCAGGTGCAAGCTCATTCCCAGGTCACCTGATCCATCTGCACCTCTATATAAACCTGGACTCTGTATAATACTTTTGTGAAATCTTGTTGTGTTTTTCCGGAGACTAAATTGTTATTTTGATCTTGTCATTTTTCTTACCAAACCCTTTGTTGTCACTCTGCCAGCTGATCTTTTGCCTACTTCATTATTAAAAGTATTTTTGGGGCAATTTTTCACATTTGTGTTTAGTAATTCTACAAAAGACATTACAACATTACTCTAATAACACTTAGTATACTCTAATATGCACTGCATTATACTCTTCTATATACTACACTCTCCAATACATTACATTATGCTTCACTATACTATACTCTAGTATACACCACATTATACTTTACATAACATGATATTATAATCCACTATACTATACACCACATGTATACACTATATACTACACTCTCCAATACACTATATATTACCCTCTACTCTACACTATAAACCTGTTTATACAACACTCTATTTACTACATTATACTCTACTATATACCATACTCTACAATACATTACATTATTCTTTACTATATTAAATACTCTACATTATACTGTACTGTGTACTACACTCTAAAATACACTATTATAGCCTATTATACAGTACATTATACTTTACGAGTTTAAGTGAGCGAGTGTCTGTACCTTGTGAGAGTTTAAACATGTTGATGGGGGGGTTCCTAGCCTGGTGGACAACCACTATACAGGGAGGAGTTGGCCAACAAAGTGTTGGAATTTTAATTGGATATATCTCCACTAGATTCTCTGCATACAAGACCAGGGGTGGCATGAAGAGCCACTGTGAATGGTCTTTGTTATCTGAGAGGCTAGATGGAGTGGCCATTTGCTGTTGATGAACTGGCCGTATGTTGCATGTCACATAACGCTGGATATGGGAAGACTAGTCTGGGATGCCAAGGTGAAAAAGGCCATCCAGAATGGTGCTACACCTCCTTTATGCCTCTGATACAATACAACCTCCTTCTGTACAGCAACTTTATCGACTTTAAGGCATTTACCTCTGTCAAATGTAACTATATCTGGACAGCTCTCCAATAATCTTGTCAAGGAGGCTAGTCTGAAGATCAATGCAAAAAAGACAAACTGCATGCAAATTCACAAATTTCACAACCAGTGTCCCTTTAAATAAGATTAGGTAATTGAACTTGTAATTGATGGCAAACCAGTGAAGCAAGTTAACCATTTTATATATCTGGGCTATATCATCTCTAGTTAGACTCCATAGACAAAGAGATCAACATAAGAATTGGTGAAGCATCTGGTGCAATTAACTCATTAAATAACATTTGGAAAAGTGCTAGCATCTCCCTTGCTACCAAGGTAAAGATATTTGAAAGTGGTATACTGATGATTCTCCTACACGACTTGCTGACATGGCACCATATTACAATTAACTCAATTGCAGTACTTCAGGCACTTCTCCCATATGTCATTCTCCCGGCTGCCTTGTTTTCTACTGGATGAGTCACCATCCCATGGACTTCAAAACATCAGTCGCCCCGGCCTTAGTCTTCTAGAAATTCTTACGGCAGACGTGAAACATGTCCCTGGCGATAGCTGCAACACACCTACTGCCAGACATTATGCTGAGGACAGGAAGTTGTGGAGAAATCTCATTAACACTTTCATAAATAGTCAGCATGCAGTCACACACGAGTGGCCATGACCTCACCAAGTACAAGTAAGTAGTAATACTTTAATGAATTTGAATTGAATTGAAATGAGGTTGCAAACTATTTGAACTTGAATTGAAGTATAATTGAAATTCCATGAACATTCCAGTTGATAATTCTGGCGTATTCCAGAATCATGCTTTACAGTATATTCCATACATGACTGTTTTACATATTTCATCAAATATTAATATTATGAACTCCATGTCTACCTGAGAAAGTAAATCAGGCCTGACGGAGGAATCTGAGCCTTTGGTGTTTTGGGAAGAAAACCAGAGTAGTTTTCCAAACCTAGCTGCACTCGCCGGCAAATATCTGGCCATACGTGCAAGCCGTCTCAATGATAAAACCTTTAGACACTTATGACAATTAGATGCAACATTGTTACCCTTTAAATTAAGACCTGTAATACATGATTACAGCATTTACCACAATTTTGTGTTATTTGTTCATTTTCAAATAAAAAGAATATTACAAATTTTTCAAAATGGAGTCAATTTGTGTTTAATTTTAGTGTTTGTAAAGTATTTTTACTATTTAAGCCAAAAACTGTTAAACGTGACAATCTCTTCCTGTTACTTGGCTATAAGGAATTTCTCTGAATTGCAATGAATTTAATTCCACTTCCTATAATTCCAATTGATAATCATGTGTGGTGGAACCAT
>JAOUQZ010037283.1:0-14091 GCA_028564935.1 Neosilurus hyrtlii
AAAAAAAAAAAAAAAAAAAAAAAAAAAAAAAAAAAAAAAATATATATATATATATATATATATATATATATATATATTAATTGATTACATAATTCAGGGTGCTACTTAAATGTTCCATTTACAAGTCAGTGTAGTAAAGGTAAAAATAAATATTTTAAAACAACAATAGTCAACATGTCTATTTAAAAAAAAAAACATTAAAACATTAACTGATCATGCATTAATCATTAAAATACTTTAAACATCTAATTTGTGTGTTGTCTAAAATGGAAGGTTTGAAAGTAAATAAATGAAAACTTCATGCAGTAAATTATTAGCAGGGATGCTCGGTGGTCATGTTTTATGTGTTCATTCAATTAATAAAATCAATTGATTCAAATTGTAAAATAAATGACACAACAGATTCAGTTTCAAGTATAAATGCCACAACCGGCATGGAAACAATACTATATGGACACAGGGAGGCTGGAGCATATTTCAGCCGACTCTGGGCGAAGGCAGAGTACACCCTGAACAAGCACACTCACAACTATTCACCCTTAAACCTGGGGTAATTTGGAACAGCCATTTAGCCTAATGTGCATGTTTTTGGACTGTGGGAAGAAACCAGAGTACCTGGACAAAGCCCATGCTTCATGAGCTAAAATTTTCCATTCACTTTCGCCAAGGGTTAATGAGATTCATATGCGCCATTCACTTACCACGTTCTCGCCGAGTCTGTACTGTCCATATAAATACTGCGTCATGAGCTACACATTTTCATTTGTCCTGCCATACTTGTACTATATCAGTGAAGTTCCTGCTGGGGTACGTTATGTTGTTATCTTGTGACATCACTGGCATTGATGTTATGTCCTTATTAAATCTTGACTGCGTCCTGACTTGATGTCCAAAGCTCGGCCACGTCCTCCGCATCCATGTAGACTATACCATGTAGACTAAGTCCTTATTTGTTTCTACTGCATGCCTACTACGCTGTACAATTTATTACTGTATCAACTCAATTTTATGAAGGCGTAGTGTGAACGTGGCCGAGTGTGACAGAGATTTAAGTGTGTTTTGTGCTTTGATTTGAGTTGAAGATGTGTGGTGCAGTGTGGGTGGCATGATGCAGTGGAGGGATATTACCATTCTGAAATCCGCTTATTATTACATTATGTCTCATATCATGTGGACGTGGAGGTCCTGTGAATGAGCTGTTGCTATGGAGATAATAAAGTTAGAATGCATGTGCTAACATATAAACATATCGATCATTTAAACATGCGGTGATGTATAAGGGATAATGCAAAGCAAGCATTGAGAAATAAACCCCGACACAGTGATTAAGAACCAATACATAGTGGATGGTACTTGAATCAATATGAAGGTGATTTGTTTGTGATATTGACCAGATCACTGTAACAAAAATGGTAAATATTATTTCATTTTGAAAAAAATATATACTTTGAGCGGCATGGCAGCATGGTGACACAGTGCTTAGCATGTTTGCTTCACAGAAAGAAGGTCCTGGGTTATTTTCCTGGGCTCAGGGCATTTCTTTGTGGAGTTTGCAAGTTCTCCCTGTGCTTGCGTGGGTTTCCTCTGGGTACTCTTGTTTCCTCCCACAGTCCAAAAACGTGCACAATAAGCTGATTGGTGGTTCCAAATTGCCCCCTGGTATGTGAGAGTGAGTGTGAATGGTTGTATATGTGTTGGCCCTGCAATGGCCTAGTGAGGTGTTCAGGGTGTACCCTGCCTTTTCCCAGAGTCAGCTGAGATCGGCGCCAGCCTCCCCGCAACCCTAATTAGGATTAAGCAGCATAGAGAATGAATAAAAAATTGTGTAATGATGTGCTAATCACATGCTCCATATCAACCATGTGTTCTTATTTTTTATAATTAAACCTTATTTTTGTTTCTTTTTCTTGAAAGAGAGAACCCTCCGGCCCATTTATACAAAACCCTCACATGTAATATTTTAAAGTATGATTATTTGAAAGAAAAAATTACAGGCACTCATGCTGTTCGATGGACTAAATCCATCCAAGCGTTCATTTTCATTAAGTCTCACAGAGCATCAGATATCGTAATTATGGACCATTATTACCGCTGTAATGGAGCTGTCGCAGTTTTACAGAGAAAAATATTACTGAAAGCAACTTTAATGCCACTTTCTGTTCCAAGTGTTGACAGTTTCATTTTTGTCTTGATTTAAAGTTGATTTTGTTTGTGTCTCAAAGAGCTTTAATGATCTGAAAGCACAAAACTCTTATCATTATTAATAACAATAATAATTCAAGTACTAATAATAAAATTAATAATGATGGTAAGCTTTATTTGTAGAGTTTTTTCAGACATGTTACTCAGTAATAAAGATTTAATCATAAAATAATTTTTTATACAATATGAAATCTGCATATGAGCATACAGGTAAAATAAAAGGAGAAAATATGTACAGAGAAGCATATAGAGAGATAGGTATACAAGGAAAACTATTATAAAATAAAAAATTCTTTAAGCAAGTTTACCTTAAAATAATTGAAATAAACTCCCAGTGCAGCTAACTGGGTTATCAAAGGCCAGCCATGTCTCACACTGACTATGGTGAGAGGCATGTAAAAGAACCATTGCTGACGTAAAGAGTAGGCTGCATTGCCATTAGTGTGTTTCTTCCCTGTGATGGCCTGGCGAGCTGTTCAGGGTGTACTTCGCTCTCGTCCAGAATCAGCTGAGATGGGCACCAGCCTCCCTGCGACCCTAAATATGGATTAAGCAGTTCAGAAAACAAATGAATGAAATAATTGAAATAAAGTGAAATAATTAACAGTTGTTCACTGAAGGTGAGGTAGATGCCGCTGAATAGTCAGTCAGAGTTTAAGTATTTACTGAACTGGAACATGAATAAAATAAATTGTTTTTGTTGCCAACAAGCGGTTCAATTCTAGAATTCTAGAATTCCTGAAAGCTTCACCAAACTGTCCCCAAACACTCCCAAAATATTCTTGAACATCGCTAACTTGATGCTAACTGTTCCTGATGTTTTTGCAATATTTTTTGGTGAATACAGGGAACATTTGCCTGAATGTTGGGCAAGGTGTCAGTGAACTTACAGAATAGTTTGGGAGTGTTTGGGTACAGTTGAAAATTTTTTATCTCCGCACTCATTTCAAGTTTATTTTTAACATATGCAAAATAATTTTTTTGGGCTGGCGGACCGTGGGGGATGTTTAGAGAACATGGCGAATATTTGAAATTAGTTAGAGAACTTTTAGCAATTTTTGCTTACAATTTATTTTTACAGCATTTGACAGAGAGACTTACATTTTATCCTATTTATGCAAATAAGCAGATTAGGGTTAAGTGCCTTGCTCAGGGGCCCAACAGTGGCAGATTGATGGGACTGGGGCTTGACCCCGACCAGTTACCCAGAGCCTTAACCACTGATCTACCATTGTCTCAATTTAAAATGGGACTATGATGCCACCTCCTGCTCCAGAAATAGTGAGTGTCCATCATTTTGACTAAAGCATTATTCTCTTCATATTGTTTTTATCCCCCAAGAGTGGAGCAGTCAGATAGTGCTATTCTAGCGTAGTGTATAATTCATTTAATCATATGATATTGCTGTTGATTTTGCTGTCAGTACTCCAATCACTACCCATGTACTTGGTTCCATTTATCTCCAAACTCAGTCTATAGAAGTTGGAAAACCAACACCAGCTATGTTAGCTGTTATTAGCCATTGTTAGTGGTCCACAGGTGTCCACAGATGGCTCTTTATTTTCACTTGGACCTATTTGCACATGTAATGTTAAATAGAAATGTAAAAAATATTTCCATGCAATTGTACGTCCAACTTAAATATTGTTTAAAGTCAAAATAATAGTACAGACAATTTCAGCATATTACAAAGCGCCGCTTTCTTTTTTTACTTTATTCATACTAAAATTGCTGATTTTTCAGCATGAAATTTGGACATATCTGGTCAAGTTCAGTAACAGGCTTCACAAATAAATATTACAAATTTCAAACTTTTTTGAAATCAAGAAAAATAATTTTGGAGTATGAAAAGGATGTTTAATGTGTGGTTTTGCTAATTTTTTTTATATTTTGACACACACAAAAAAATCACCTTTTTAATTAGATGAATGTAACATCTGTCAAGATTCATATATGTGATGTCTTGGTCTATATGCTGTGCATACTGCCAAAAATCTGTACTTGGTTTTAGTAAACTGGAAAGAAGGTAACATTGGTTGCACTCAGTAAAAGAACTGTCCTAAACAATCCATTCAGTACATCGTAATATTTTTTTGTTTGGCCGTTTTTGTAAAACAAGAAATGCCGGTTTAAGTCTCAAAGTTCCAGACTTTGCTCAAAAATAACGTAATCTTGACAGACAAGCAGAGTCTGCCGTGTTACGTGACATTTATTGTGACGCAAAACTATAAATTGGCAGAATGTTTGGAAACAACATTAACATGAAGTACATGTGTATACAATATTAAAAACCCATGGGAATGTAACAGATACAGGGCTACTCAAAACAAATGATTTTAGCAGCAGGTGACAATGTTATGTGATGTGTCTGTCAATGTTACATGGCATTAATTTAAAGTGGCTTTAGAATTTAGTTTGTGGATAATATTATCTTTTATTAATGAACATTAATGTTTTCTGTGGAGTTTAGATTGAGAACAATTTTGTTTTTATGGTTTTCAAAATTTTAATGAATGTCCTCCAGAATGTACCCAAGACCAAATAATGAGCCAGATAGACATTAGACGGTACTTTGAGTCTAGGATTTAATGAGAAGTGCTAATAGACAGAACATTACTACAGCTTTCACTTTATTGATGCATGCAGCAGCCATATTGTATTTTAAGGTAAAGTTGATGTGTTTTTTTGGACTTTCTGAGTAGGGAATCTAACCTCAGGGAGTGTTCCAGTTAATCTTTTCCACTGTGAACTTTACACTGCCAATGGATTTCGCCACTACGTTTACCCCCTCTGTTACTGGTATTACTCCTGGTAGTGGTACTCCTACTAATGTTACTCTTAGTTCCCCTTCCACTACTACTAGTACTACTCCTACTGTTACTACTAGTCATACTACTCCTACTTCTCCTTCCCTTAGTACTGATACTGGTACTGCCACTGGTACTGGTATTACTACTACTAACACTTTTACTTCTGCTTCCCTTACTACTGAAACAGGTACTGCTACTGGTATTACTACTACTAACACTTTTACTTCTCCTTCCCTTAATACTGATACTGGTACTGCTACTGGTGCTAGTATTACTGCTTCTAATATTTCTCATACTCCCTCTTCTCGGCTATTGGTACTTATACTCCTACTGGTTCTATTACTAATTCTCCATCCTCTAATATTAGTACTTCTACTTTAAGTGGTACTATTACTCATAGTGATAATACGATTACTACTCCTACTTCCAACAATAATAATTAATTCATTCATTTTTTGAACTGATAAATTCTAATTAGGGTCGCCGGGAGGCTGGTGCCCACCTCAGCCGACTTTGGGTGTTGGGGGGTTACACCATGGACACCTCACCAGGCCATCGCAGGGCAACCCATCTACAACCATTCTCACTTACTCTCATATTTAGGGTGATTTGTATCTGCTATTTAGCATACTGTGCATGTTTTTGGACTGTGGGAGGAAATCTGAGTACCCGGAGGAAACCCACGTAAGCACGGGGAAAACATGCAAACACCACACAGAAACGCCCGAGCTCAGGAATCGAACCCAGGCCTTCTTGCTGTGAGGAGGACGTGCTAACAACTACGCTACTGTGCTTCCCAACAATAATAATACATAATAAAAGTAAAGTATAAATACATTTGGTACTTTTATTTAAATACCAGATTAGGCTGATATCTTTATAATATGTTTAACTGTTCAATTTAAATCAGACTATAACATAAAATGCAATAATAATAATAATTTATAATAATAATAATAATCATCATCATCATGAGATTTCATAATATTAATAATAATAATAATTATTATTATCATTATTACAAAAAAATATAAAAGCAGATGCAACCAAAATACCTCCAGTTATTTACCACATAAATAAAATAAATGAATAAATGACATGTTGTTTGTAAGTCTTATGGAAAACCCTGCAGTATGTCCAGCTCTCATGTTTCTCTTCTCCTCGTCTCGTCTTTGCACTGAGACATATTTCCATCAGGTCTTTTTCCTGCACACTGTTGTCATGCATTATTGATGTGGATCTTCCTTCTGGATGTCAGGACACACTTTTCTCTGGGCACGGCAACTCTGTGAGGTTTGTTTTTCCTGAGCTGATACAGAATTACAGCACCTTAACAACTATCTACCTGTTACTGGTCTTCATTAGTGTTAGCTAATAAACAAGCTATAGCTTGGACAACAACATCTGACCAATCAGAATCCAGAATGCAGCAATGCTCTGGGTTGAAGCAGTGTATTTATTTATAGAGTGTTTGGGTTGTCTTTATGTGTATATTTATATATTTTTTCAAATATTTTATTGTCTCTTATCATGGTGGAGGGGTTTGCGTGTCCTAATGATCCTGGGAGCTATGTTGTTGGGTATGGTAGGGTCACCCAAGGCAAACAGATCCCAGGTGAAGGTCCAGACTAAGCGCAGTTCACAAGACCTCTATGAGCAAAATTATTTCAAGGATACAGTTTCCCTTGCCCGGATGCGGGTTACCAGGGTCCTACACTGGAGCCAGGCCTGGGGGAGGGGCTCAAAGGCGAGTGCCTGGTGGTCGGGCTTCTGCCCATGTGGGTTCAGCCGGACCCAGCCTGAAGAGGAGACATTTGTCTGCCCTCCCATGGTCCCACCACCTGTGGGTGGGGCAATAGGGGTCAGGTGCAATGTAAGCCGGGTAGCAGCCGAAGGAGTGGGTTCTGCCAGACTGATCCTCGGTTACTGACTCTGGCTTTTGGGACATGAAATGTCACCTCTCTGGCGGGGAAGGAGCCTGAGGTTGAGGGATACTGAATAGATATAGTTGGGCTCACCTCAACACATAGCTTTGGCTCTGGAACCACCCTTCTCAAGAGGGGCTGGACCTTGTTATATTCTGGAGTTGCTCATGGGGAGAGGCGGCAAGCCGGTGTGGGCATCCTTGTTGCCCCCTGCCTTGGTGCCCACATGTTGGGGTTCTCTCCGGTTAATGAAAGGGTAGCTTATGCACCAACTGTTCAGAATACCCACCCTTTTTGGAGTCCCTAGGGGGTGTGGTAGAGGTGGATCCCCCTGGAGACTCTCTCGCCATCCTGGGAGACCATGAAGGCAATGACAATGTGACCTGAAAGGGTGTGATTCGTAGGTACGGCCTCTCCGATCTGAACCCGAATGGACTTCTGTGCTCGTCATGGTTTGTCCGTCACGAACACCATGTTTGAACATAAGGGTGTCCATAAGTGCACACGGCACCAGGATGATTGTAGTCGTGTCATCTGAATTGCGGCCTCATGTTCTGGACACTCGGGTGAAGAGAGGACCTAAGCTGTCAACCGATCACCACCTGGTGGTGAGCTGGTTTAGATGGTGGGGGGAGGCTGCTCTCCAGACCTGGGAGACCCAAGCGTGTAGTTAGGGTCTCCTGGGAACATTTGGCAGAGTCTCCTGTCAGAAGGGTCTTCAACTCCCACCTCCGGCAGAGCTACCACCACATCCCAGTGGAGGCCAGAGACATGAGTCTGAATGGGCCATGTTCTGTATCTAAATTATTGAGGCAGCAGCCCAGAGCTGTGGCCAGAAGGTCATCAGTGCCTGTCGTGGTGGCAACCCCCGAACCAGGAGGTGGACACCTGCGGTGAGGGGGGCTGTCAAGCTGAAGAAAGAGGCCTATCAGTTCCTTTTGGCTTGTGGGACTCCTGAGGTAGCCCTAAATACCTCAAGGCTCTGGGTGTAGTAGGGCTGTCTTGGTTGACATGTCTCTACAACATTGTATGGTCATCGGTGGCCGTACCTCTGGATTGGCAAACCGGGGTGGTAGTGCCCTTTTTTAAAAAAGGAAACTATCGTGAAATCACACTCCTCAGCCTACCTGGGAAAGTCTATTCAGGAGTACTGGAGAGGAGGATCCAGCCGATGCCGGAAAATCAGCAATTTTAGTATGAATGAAGTATACTTCGGATTCACTCTTGACCAGCTCTACACACTCTACAGGATCCTGGAGGGGGCATGGGAGTTTGCCCAACCAGTTCACATGTGTTTTGTGGACTTGGAGAAGGCTTTCGACTGTGTCCCTCGGGCTGTCTTGTGGGGTGTGCTCCGGGAACATGGAATGCCAGACCCGTTGCTACGGGCCGTTTGGTATCTTTATTGCCAGAGCTAGAACTTGGTCCACATTGGTAACATGTGGAATTCTTTCCAGTGGGGGTTGGACTCCACCAAGACTGCCCTTTGTCACCGGTTCTGTTCATAATTTTTATGGATAGAATTTCTAGGCACAGTATTGAGGGGTTCTGGTTTGGTGGCCATAGGATCACATCTCTGCTTTTTGCAGATGACGATGTCCTTTTGGCTTCATTGAGCCAGGACCTTCAGCTCTTGTTGGAGCGATTCGCAGCTGATTGTGAAGCGACTGGGATGAGAATCAGCACCTCCAAGTCCGTGGCCATGGTTCTCAGTCGGAAAAGGGTGAAATGCACCCTTCAGGTCTGGAATGAGGTCCCAAGTGGAGGAGTTGGAATGAGGTCCCAAGTGGATATATATATATATATATATTTGTTTATTTTTTTTAATTTTTTTTTTTAATTCACATTACTATTATAAATGTTTTAATGGCTGCACATCCCAAATTTTTAAGCGCACAATATTGGCCTTTGCCAAATTTGTCAAAAAACAGCAATGTCTTTATAGTCTAATATATTCTTGATTTATACAGTTTTAAAAAAATCACAGGCATTTGCTGTTGTAACATTGATTGGGGGTAAGTTCTGTTGGCATCCCAGGCTTGTTGGACCTGTCTCTGTAAATGAAGCTCTCAATCCATTCTTTCAGACACTTTGACTGAATAATTCATGAAAACATTTTACAAAAAGAAAAATCCATCTTTTGCATTAGCACTCATTGAGAGATTTCACTAAGTTCCATTAGATGTCAATCATAAGGGATTCTTTTATAGTAAACAACAGTTTTATGTTCCTTTCTCTGTGCAGACGTTTGTGTGCAGTAACCAGAAAAGGAAGGTACAGGAAGATGAATAAGACTGTATGAATTTAAGAAAGCTAAAGGGAAGGATTTGGTGCTCACCATTTGTACCTGAGTGAGGACCAAATGTAGCCAATGTGCTCATTTAGAAAAATTAATCACAAAAAAAAAGCATAAAAAAAGAACTTTGAATTCTTGCATTCCATGGTGTCTTTTGACCCTGGACCATTCTAGCCACGGTGACTTTGCAAAATAAAGAAGGTGAAAAGAACACACTGATTGGTCCACTGAGTGAAATATTTGCATGTTAATGGTTAAACCCCAAATGACATTAAACCCCAAAGTACATTACATAAAGCAAGACCTACTGTATACTATCTAGTACACTACTGTGATATATTGATTTAGGCACCTCCTAAATGCAGAGTGCATATAATTAAATTGTGTTTTTTAATTATTGCACTAATGTTTTCCCTAAAAAATAAGTAGGAACATTGGAAGTCTCCTTGTTTGCCAAAAATACTTTATCCTACTGATATAAAGATAGTTTGATGAGAATTTTTAGGGTATTTCTTCAAGGGTAGTTCTGTGTATGTTTTTTTTTTTTTTTTGTAATAAAAAACAGTTAAAAAGAGTAATAAATTTGGGAAGAAAGAAGCATTTAACCTAATAAAAAATAAGTTTAATGAGTGGTTGTTATTGCTGTTTGGATGATGTTTCTGTAAAAAAAGGGGAAAAAACATGTTTTCTTTCTATATTTCTTCTCCTTCCATCACGCTTTTCGCTGACAACCACTTCTATTAATAGTAAAGCGTGTCTATGTGTTTAGGTGTGTGTGTGCGCATGTGTGTGGATGTGTGTGCGTGCGTATTTGAGACATACATGCTGTTTGACCAGTTCTTAAGCCAGTGTGTTTAATGCACTTTGTTTGCTCAGAATTTACTGCTCTCATAGGAGTCAGTGTGTGTGTGTGTGCGCGTGTGTGTGTGTGTGTGTGTGTGTGTGCGTGTGTAAAATGCCGATTCACATTATTAGTCTACGTCATTTCCATCAGGGGTGATTGAGCTCCAGTGCTTTACTTTTAGAAATATAAAATCTAAAAGTCAGATTTGCAAAATTATACAACAGAGAGAAATGAATAATTCTGTTAATTAATGCAGTAATCATTTCCAAAATCAGGATTAAAAAACCTTTTTGTATTCAAAGTCTTGTTTTTGAATAAAGTCTGAATTTGCTTATTTTATTTGCTTTAATCAAGCTCATCCAAAATATAAAAAGATTAAAAAAATGAGTCAAAAATAAGTCAAGTTAAAAAAAAGAAAATAAGTAAAACCTCCTTCACACTTGGCCACATTTTCATGTTCTCAGATAATTGGGTGGATGCAGTAAGAACTTGCACAACATGGCGAAAAGGACGTGATATGGTCTCCATGGACGTGAAGGACCTGGTCAAAACTTTGGGAGTGCTAAAAAAAAATGATGTGGACCTGGTCAAATCAGGACCCAGTAAGAACTTAATTAGGACATGGTAACGGCAGCTTTGATGTTCTAACCACATAAGTGACACCTTGTAAGGGCGTCAGTGACATAGTACAAGCATGCTGTGGACTTCTTGAATGAAGATGTCACCCAAGAAAACTGGCAGAACGAATGAAAAAGCCCAGCATGTGGTGCAGTATTTATATGGACTAGATGGACACAGTGAGAACGTGGAAAACGTGTGGTGTGATCTGCTTGGTTGTAGTAAGAATGCACTGAGATCATGCACGTAGCATGAAATTAGTAGGAACATGTTGGATGCAGTGAGAACCTGGCATGGATGTAGTAAGGACATAGTATTTTTCTGTTTTGACCACGCCCTGCTGCCTTCGTGGATCGTATTTAGGGTGCAGTGCGCTCTTTATAGGCTTCTGAGTGTGATGGGGATAATGTTGGTCATTATTGTGAACCCCAACAGAGTAATCAGAACCATGACTCATTGCGAAGGGTTTATTTCTCGATGATGACCAGCTTGCAGTACATTATCCCACTTACTATCTGGCTACTTACTAAAAAAATCAATAATTTAATTCAAAATGTTATTTAAAAATGATTTTATGGCTTTTGCTATTGATATACTCCACCCTGCATTTGCCCTGTGAATGCTTGATCCCATCTGATCTCTAAAGCTAAGCAGGGTTGGGCCTGGTTAATACTTGGCTGGAAGACTGCCTGGGAATACCAGGTGCTGTGGAGGGTTAGGGAAAAGACCTGGCAACCTACCGTGTATATAATCTGCTTAGCGAACTCTATGAGAATAGTCGCCAAGAGTCGGATTCGACTGAAGGCACATACATACATACGATGTCATGCTTCCTAGCAGTGGTCTGTTATACTTAGCATTGATGTGCTAAAAAGATCCAACAGACCGCTGAATTCTGTAATTAACTAATCAGAATCAAATATTTAAATAATCTAAGTAATTAATAAATTAGTTTGGAAAAAAAAGTTTTAAAAGCTTGCACTTCATACCCCAAGAATTTGATATCCTGCACTCGGTCTTAGACTTGAATACCGTCTTAGAGAGGAATACTGTACATTTGTGCCGACATGATGTTTGCGTGTCTGTGGGATGGTGTATTGTCATGCTGAGCTGCAGCATGAAGGAGGCACGACTGTGCTGTGTCGCTGAAGCGATAAAGACAAGCGCTGACTCGGAGTCAGCATCGTGACGGAAGTGAGATGAAAAACAGTCTGCTTTTTCTTGTGTGGGTGGCTCTTTCACACAAAACGTGTGCTGCATCAATCATCGCCCTGTGTGTGTGTGTGTGTGTGTGTGTGTGTGTGTGTGTGTGTTTGTCTAGTTTTCTTGTAAAGAGGTTTAATTCGAGATTCATTTCCTGAAGCCACACTTCATTGTGACATTTCCTTAAAGCCAGTGTAAGACTTGCGAACATCTATTCTTGGGTTAAAAGGTGGTTCTCTGGGCCAAAGCTGGACAGCTCCTAGTGACAGAGTGCTGTACAGAAGAGGATGTAATAGTTAGTCTTTAAAGGTCATGTGATCCACTAAAACAGCCATGGACAGGACTAGTCTATGATTTGTGTGTTCCTAAAACATTAGTGCGGTAATACCTGTAGGTGCTTCTCTCTGTAATGAAGTTCTCATGACAGATTGCAGTAGGTTTATGTGATATACTGTAGATAAGGAGTAATGCACATAATCCACAAGGGTAGTGAGATGCAGCACAACACAAGCGGAACACCATTACAATCTGTTTTCTTATAACTGCATGGTTTTACATTAGTGCCTTATTTGATGTATATCTTAGCAATTTGCCAAAGATTACACTCTTTAATTGTATAATGTCCATGTAATGTGGAAGATCACTTATTAATGATCTAATGGTGGCCAGACTATGTCCTCCTTGGTCTCTCTGTATGTCACACTGTCTCTTTGTCTTTCTGTCACGATGTGGGTCACATGTCCCACACACACTCTGATGAAATCACAGAGAGGGATGGTGGACAGGGAGTCAGGCCCCCAGTAGAGCCAATAGGCCCCAGTAGGTCAATCAGTATGTGAGCAAGTGATCACACAAAGGAGTCTGGCTCCTGTTAAAGCATCACTAAGGGATCATCGGAAAGATATGAAGTCTGAAATGTGAGAGGTTCAGTTTATGATGAAACGTGAAAGGAGGGTGTTTGGGTTATGATGTAATATAATGGGCAAGGTTCGGGATGTAATGTAAAAGGAAGTGTTAGGAGGACTTTGCATGTTCTGCTCATGCTTTTGTGGGTTTCCTCTGTGTACTACAGCTTTCTCTGGCAGTCCGAAGACATGCACATTAGGCTAATTGGTGGTTCCAAATTGCCCCTAGGTGTAAATGTAAGTGTGAATGGTGTGTGTGTTGGCCCTGCGATGGACTGATGAGCTGTTCAGGGTGTACCTCACCTTTACCCAGACTCATCAGCACCAGTCTTCCTGCAACCCAAGTTCGATTAATTGGTTGAATGAATAAATGAATGTAATATCATAGAAGGGGTTTAGCATTTATGTGATAGCATGTAATAGAAGGGTTTTTATTTTGATGTTAATCCAAAAATAAAAGCATAGAAGATGGTGGCTTTGCCTTTATTTATTTATTTATTTATTTATTTATTTATTTATTTATTTATTTATTTTTAACTTCGTGTATATGGCACCCCGTTGACTCTATTTTTAAACTGAGCCCCGTTCATATGGCATATAGTACATGGAACAGCTCCTGTTACTACCCACAGATACTTTATGACTGTACACCACACCGGGGCCTTGCAGCAACATTTGCTCTTGCATTAATGCATAAACAACATGACTGGATGAGTGTGTTTATAACCCTGACTCAAATCCCAACGTGTTTAGGTCCATATGTAAAGTCTACCACAAATCACACTGCCTATATCATTATTGTTGTTTTATTAGTATTATTTTATGTAGGTATCAGGAGAACTGCATGCATAAGTTCTTTTCAGCTTGAAAATTAATAGCCATGTTCAAGACTGAGACAATAAAGGTTCTAAAAGATGGCGCTGTAATTATTGCAATTAGTGTGAAGGTAGGAGGACAGACAGAACAGGAAAGAGAAACCAGAGAAGCTCAGCTGCTTTGGAACACTAACACACACACACACACACACACACTTATTTTCTGCCATAACATCTTTAGGATCCTGTTAGCACTCGGTCATCAAAATCAAAATCAAAATACTGTATTGATCCTATATAATTATACAGAATACTGTATTGAGGAAATTGTGTGATGAATGTCTCAATAAAGAAATTACTAATATCTATATCTATCTATCTATCTATCTATTAGTCTACATATGGAAATCTACACACACACACACACACACACACACACACACACACACACACACACACACACACACACACAC
>JAOUQZ010037294.1:2500-14091 GCA_028564935.1 Neosilurus hyrtlii
ATATATATATATATATATACATACATACACACACACACACACACACACACACCGTACCAGCATGGGGTGTGAATTCCAGCCACAATCGGAAAATGTCTGCTCTATTTTTAGGATTATTCTTAATAAATAAATGTGAATTTCCTCTGATAAGTTTAAGAACCTCAAGTTTAGTGTTAACACAATCAGTTGCAAGCTCTGTCTGCGTGTGTGTGTGTGTGTATGTGTGTGTGTGTGTGAAACAAAGAGAGAATTAAAGTTGGCCATCCAAACAGGTTTAATGCAATTTATTTGTTCAAGGACCATTTCTGAAATTAAACATCAACTTTTGCATTTCAAAACATGGAATGTACAATGACAAATCACCACGGCAACGTACCATATTAGCAAGGCACATTATGCTAATAGGGTCTTGTGTACCTCCACAGCTGACATCAAGATAAATTACTGGAATGCTTTAAAATTAATGTGAACACAGAACAATAACGCATCGATGGTGTCTTGCCACCCCCCCTCAAAAAAACAAAAAAAAACCAACACCACCAAACTCACTAAATGACCTGACATATTAAACCTAGTAATCATCAACCGATGTCCTGGAGCAGTGAATTCACTCATCTGCACTGGTCATTTATTAGGAGCTATAATTAAAAAAATAAAATAAATTTTAAAAAATGGCGCTTTGAATTACATGTCCCGGGAGTCCAAAGATAAATTAAGAAAGAAAGAAATAAAGAGAAAACACAAAATATACAGTCAAGAGATTCAAGTGCATGCAATACTTTTACTGTCAAAACAGACCAAATGAGTATTAAAGCCATCTGAGACTGTCTGATCACGACCCAAGTCCTCGGCAGTGACAATAATCGCTGCAAGTGGAGTATTAATAGAGATGACTAGTTTGAATAGGAAACGATCCTGAATAGGAAACTTAAAATACATTTACCTGTGCATCTTATTTTGGTAAACAAAACAGAGCGAGGGGGTCACATACAGTAAAACTACAGAATGCTAAATATTGTCATATCCCATATTTTTTTGTCACAAACTTTAGATTTACACATCCCCTTGTTCTCAACCATTCTAACAATAACCAAACGCAAATGCAAACACTATTAATATCAAATCAATTGTGTTTCACTAACAGACTGGGAATAACAACATACTAGACATTTCCTTGCCTACTAATGCCTCTACACAACACACACAAGAATGAACAACAATCAAAGTGTCCAGAATAGTACAGCTGAAAGATTTACAACAGATCAGACTAAAATGCATCTCTATACCATGGAGCAGTAACACTTCAGACAGCCAGATTGTAAACAAAATGGTTCACTTTGTGGTGAAGAGAAGAGCAGGTCACAGCAAGCTACACAGACCAAAGTCCAAAAAGTTTAACCAAAGTACATTATAATCTTTCATAGAGCTTCATTTTTCTTAACTTAGTTCTTCTTAGATTCCACTGTGCTCTTCTAACTACGTAATTTTTACACGTATTATTACATTTTTAAATAAATGAACTTTCAAAAATCAGTACAGCATTAAACATACACACAGGCCTCCCAAAAGAATTAAAAAAAACAAAAAACAACAAAACAAACAAAAAAAACATGCAGTATAATTGTTGGACCGCCTCAAGCATCGATTACCGCATGTAATCTCCATGGCCATTATTGCTTCAGTTGTTCAGGTTAAGGCTCAGCAACATTTGCAATCAAATGACGGTAGCTGACGACCTGAATGTTCTGAATGACCATATTATCCTAAAAAGGGACTCAAATAGTGAAAGAGTGGTTCAGGGAGCATGAGGAATCATTTTCACACAAACTGGAACCACAGAGTCCTGACCTTAACTCCATTGAAAGATTCTGGTATGGTCTGGAGAAGACTTTATGGTGTGCTTCAACTTTCTTGTTATTAATACAAGATGTGAGTGAAACATTAACCCAGTGCTTGATGGAAATAAATGTGACATTGCTTAAGTTTGTCAAAACAATCCTATAGTGATTACACGCTGTAATCAATTGCTAAAAGTGGTCCAACACGTATCAAAGTGTACAATGTATTTTTTTGCCAGGGTGTGTGTGTGCGTATACACACACTGTGACCCAAAAAAAATCCCACATTTCAAGGGAAAACAGGAAAAAATGTTAAACAAAGTATTATTTGCACAAATAAAACTTGTGTGGTTTTATACGTGACATTTTATGTTTTCACTGCAAAAAGTGGCAGTCATTGTCTACTGAGGACGGCTGGGGTTGAGCTACCAACAGAACTTAGTGCCGCCTTTCCAAGTTTCACGTGTGCAAATAATTTGAAACCACCATTTCATTTATCTTTGAAACATGGGAGGGTTTTTGGGTCACCCTGTACGAGTCTTGTAGTTCAATATCAGGGCCACACAGCTGTGATAGATATTTTTTATTCTAATTTGGGTAAAACATGTCTTAAAGATCTGTGTTTGCATGCATTCCTTTAAGACAAAGTGGTGTGGATGTTTCACTCTTCAGTAAACAATGGTTAACTCAGACACAGGGTGAGAAAAATACACTTAAATAATCTATGTATTTACATAGGCGGTGTATCCAACACAGCATGTTCTTCTATGTTGTCTTGCAGATGTCGTCTTCTCTAATCTCCCATTTTTACCTTCGATGTCTGGAGATTGGGAGAGAAATGTGTCAGGCAACATATATATATATATATATATATAGACTGAAATATAATACGAATACAGTGTAGTCGATTGATTAGAAACTAATGCCAGTGCTTTTATAAGAGCCTCTTACTCCACATAGAAGCCTTTGTTTTAGATGGAATATTAGTAATTCATTTGCACTATGGAGGTCATCGCACAAGTAATTACCCAATCACATGTCTTATGTGCATCTTTTATTTCAAAGATGTCAGCGTTCACAGATTGCTGTAGTCATCTTGTGAAGGATGAGACCAGCTCTATATCTTCAACTTCTGTTGTGAACTATATCAAAATATGTGGAAGTATTCACGAGTGGAAGTCACTGGATGGGCAGGAAAAGTATTAATTGCTAGTCAGCTGTATTAAAATCCTGGAAATTGTCAGAAACATGACCTGTTTGCAGGTAATACAACTATAAACATATTATATAGTATATAAACATAAACTATGGCAAGTTAACTGATAAAGTTAAAATCAGGCCTGCTAGGAAAAAAATTATATTATATCCAAAAGGCAGGGCCGCAGTTCAAACCCTATAGCATCCCTGTTGTGAGAAACAGACAGATTCTCAGAGGAAATGCTTGGAACTGCCTCCATGTGGAGGCTCTATCTGTCATAGAATGAAATGTACAAGTACATCCTATTCAAAGAGAGAATCCTCTCATTCAGTGCCTGACTTATGAGGCAGCCAATGCACTGAAAATTGCAGTCAAGAAAAGGAATAATGAACAGTTGTTGCAAGTTATCAGAGACTGATTTTGGTGCAAAAGAGGTCCATTATCACAAGGCTTGATATAGGGGATATACACATATAGGGATACAAGAGTGTTAATTACATCTCACAAGAATCAGGCTACTGCTTCACACCAGGTAGACGATGCATTTCAAATATTTTGCCAAGAAGTAGTTGAACACTACATTATTAAAGGTGGAGTCATAGTTAGAATAAACAAACTTGTCCAAATGTTCCTGGGCTATGTAAAGGCAGAGGATAAGGATGCTGACTTGGGTACGATATCAGACAAGAAATGCCTGTAAACTAAGTAATAAGTGAAGTCCAAAATGTTTCCACCATTCTTCAGAACGATGGCATCTCAACAGAAGCAGAAACTGACATGAGTGATGGAGGAATATCACAACAGCAGTCAGATCCACCCAGGGAAAGAGACCAGGCAATTGTATACCACGGCTATATACTGGAAAATCGCTATTCAGCAATTACCAAATCAGTACAGCCCAGATTTCGGGGAAGAAACATGAACAGGTGCTGGAACAACACGTAACACAAACGAAATAGCAATTCAGAGAGAAACCGAAGCACATCAGGATATAGCAGCTTCAGTTGACATGAGTGAAAAAAAAAAAATAAATAAAAGAAACTGAAAAAAACCCAAACAAACACTAGGAACCCCAGAGAAAAGGCTAGTGAATTTTTATAGTCGGAAGAAAGTGAGACTACCCAAAGGTCCAATCCAAATGCTGCATACGCTCTTACCATGTACCAGGATTCACAAAGCATTCCCCGTAGTACTGGACTCAACAGTTACCTTCAACCTCTCAGAAGAATTTCAGCTTGAGCTGCATACCCAAGGGAACAGTTTGAGGAGATCTCAGATATATTTGAAGAATGATTTTGTTGGTAATAAATGTGTCCAAAGTACCACATTTGAATTGTGGATCTCCTTCATGGCCATAGTGGGTAACAGGGATTACCATGAATAAGAGTACCAAACATAGATGGATTCTGTACCAGCTTGCAAGAGCTGAAATTAGCAACAGGTGCTCGGAAATGGCTGAAAAATCAGATGCAGGCAGGACCAGGAAAGACCTTGATAGATTTCGTATTGCTGCAGATGGCCAGGCTGACCAGAGCATTATATCCACAATTGTCTCGACATGCAACCCTTTCTCAGTTAATGACGATGGCCTTGTCAACATGGCAACCGGGTGTGTTCAACTACAAGATGTGGAAAAGGAATCGAAAAGCACCGAGGAACAGCACAGCTAGCAATCAAGGACTTTTTAGAAGAACTAGCTGGAGGTTATGAAGATATCTACTCCCCAATCTAGCTACAGAATCTAAAGACCTTTTCAAATGTGACTGCCAAAATCCCTGGGGGGAAAAAAGTACTTGGCCTTGAAAGCCAGTACTGATATTACAGAAAGAATGGTTGCCATTGGGAGGGCTAGAAATGTCACTATATAGGATGCCTGGAAGTGTAGTTTGCTACCATACTCCGCTGCAATTTCTGCACATGAAGGTGCCGAAAAGTAGTGGAAACATTATACACCGGTAATTGCTTTAGCATCCCAACTTCTCAATCAAAATTGATGTGTTTATTTAAAAAAATAAAATAAAAACATGAGATAAAACAATACAAATCAGATTACTTACAAATTACTGTTTACAGTTTCAACTTTCTAATTTACTGTCCCAACTTTTTTCTGATTTGACAGTGCAGTAAATGGAACGAATGACTCACCTGCAAGATGGCTACGATCACTCCAAACAACCCGATGGCACTGCCAAAGATTTCCACAATGAGAATTTTAACAAAGAGGCTGGCGTTCTGGGCATCAGCCAAAGCAGCTCCACTACCCACTATGCCAACACAGATGCCACAGAAAAGATTGGAAAAGCCAACGGTGAGACCTGCTCCGAACATGGAGTAGCCTGGAAATGGTAAAATAATGATCAGAACCAAAATTCACAGAATTCTGAAATCGAACCCTGGGTTTACATTGAGGCACGATTTTGAATCTCCGCAATTCGAAAAAGCAAGGGGCTTCATGATTTATGAGCACGCTTAGAGCATGACTGGGGTATAAGAAGGAGGCAGGGTGCATGCAAGAGATAAAACCTGAAGAAATTGTGTTGCCAAGTTCATCAAGATCCCCTACAATAACACACAAAGGTCTGTTTCACTCTGATAAGGTCCTTTAAGCTCTACCGCGCTTTCCACATCCGGCATCAAATCGTAGTATATCTGGGGAAAAATTATTAATTTATTTTTTTTACTGTCAAAAATTTCGCCACAATCAGTGTGATCATCACTAATGAGACGGACTAGTGCGAGTTCCGGAAGTGTCCGGAACGGTCCACGTCAGGAAAAGGAAGTCGGTTTAACAATTTATTAAGGGGGAGCCAATAAAAGCAGCAATTTCACAGGTACAGATTGAGTACGATTCAGCAACTGAGCTAAACAGTTCTAATCAGGAGACTGTCTGTATCCAGGGCCGACGAGGTCGGGGCAGTTGCAGGCTGGATGTATTGCAGGTCAAAGATGATAGGTGACGTTCAGTTTTGGGTTTTGCAGCAATATCCTCTGTGGAAGGTTCTTAATTGTCCAGGTTTACAGTGTAGTCTTCTTCTATGTTCGTTTTGTTGGCAGGCTGCATCTCGCATTTCGTGCATACCGCCACCTACTGTGCAGGAGTGTGTAAAGGAACTCGAAGCATCTTTTCAAAATATAAATTGTTTATTAATTTCGTATTTTTAAGGAAAACAAATAATCCTTTGATTCTCTCTCTTGTCATCCCGCTTTCTTGAAGAATATTCTAAATTCCTTTCCCTTTCATTGTATTTCAGACATTTAAATAAATTATGATCTACATCTTCAAGTATTAGACATTCTGAGCATCGTCCATTTCCTTTCCCGATCAACTTAATCTTGTGCATATTACTTCTACTTTCCTGTTTAACCAAACTATCCCCCCCCCTATGGTTGTGTTTAGCCTTTAGATCAGTTTCCCATTCTTTTTGCCATTTTTACATCTCTTAAGATTTGATTTTAGTTTTAGCTTCTCCTTTTCCCATTGGTCTGTTTATTTCTATTGTTTTCTTTGTGATCTCATCAGCTTTTTCATTACCTTGATGCCTACATGTGCTGGAACCATATTCTTCACAATTATTACATAGCTAGTAGCTACCTATGACAGCTTCACTACATCACAACAGATACATGATTGTTACGTATGGGTAGATTTGTCACAGTGGATACACATGTCAGTTATGTTACTATGGATGCAGGATGTGCCTGTTACATCACATGAATCCACCAAGTTCCCTCAAGATCACCACGACCTGATCCCACAACTGCCCACGCTCATCACGATTCTCACAAATCGTGGGAATTGCAGACTTCGTGCCCCAGTGTAAACCACTCTTATCTGAGCTGTTTCAAACCTGCTTGGTAGTTCTTTGCCCCAATAGTCTCTGGAGTTGTGCCACTGAAAATCTAAGGCACAGAAGAAAGTAAGGAATAATAAATATTCAAATACTAATTAAAACAATGAGAAATTAGTCTACTAGTGAGACCTTCACTTTAAAATACTCACCTCTGCCATGTTACTTATGACAATTGCCATGATGATCCCATAAATGGCAACAGCCTCACAAAAAATTATACTGTAGGGCGAAAGCCATATGAAACAATGTGAGCAATATCGACAGGACCTAAAAAAAACAATAATAAAATAAAAGAGAGAATGCAGACGGAACTGACCTGACAAGGTTCTTGGTCTTAATTCTTGGGGCCTTGACACCTCCTCCAATAATGCTGGAGCCAGTGATATAAATTCCCCTAGACAGAGAGGAACAGACAGCAAGCTTAATACTAATACAGTACAATGTACAAGTTTATACAGTGTGTATCATTCATATCATTTACATTAGAATATAATCCACATGAACAAAATGATACAGTGATTGGACAATGGACATTTTTTTTACGAACCAACTGACGTCAATGATCGTATAAAATAACCCAATATTTTACAATAAGCATTTCAAGAACAAAATAATTTGGGATTAAACAAATACATCAGCTGTAGTACTATTATTTAACACAATGATCTGATGCCGCAATCCTCAAATCATAAAACTTTCCAAAGAACGAATCTCAATCCAAGACATATACACAACACTTCTCATAAGATTTACTTTCTCTCAGCAAAGTTTCAGCCAATTAACTACAAACCTTCAAGAAACATTATACAAAATCTACAGCCCCAATTTGTGCGAAAATGAAGGCATCCCAAGGAAGAATGAAATTAATAAAAATATCAGTTTACCAGGATGTGTCTCTCATAAGTCCTTCCTCTTTAACACGAAACAGCCACAATTTCTATTTTTGTTAAACGCCAAACACAATGGATCCTCCATAATTCTACTCTGCTTCAGCAGTGTCCGATTACTCATCACATCAGCAGTCACAATTATAAAAGAAAAAAAAAATGTTATGAGTTATGATGAAGGATTATATTATATTATATGGAAGATGTCTGGACCTCACTGCTTAGGCTGCTGCCCCCATGACCCGACCCAGGAACAAGCGGAGGAAGATGAATGAACGAATGGATGGAGGATTATTCTAAAGAGCAAGCGCTACCATACTGAATTAAATGGTATCGTACACTGTATTAAAGGGTACCTGTGGTAAATCTGTATTACTAGCTCTTTAAAACAATTAAATATGACATCAGCAGTTCGGTCAGGGAACGTCAGTCCTTGCCTCATGTCAAGTTCGGGCGAGTGCTGCCACACTGCTGCTACTAATACAGCTACTGGATCTCACTCTGATCAACAGAAGAGTATGCAAGACGAATTCTGCTCTCCTACTTGCAGCAAGTGAAGGTTGTAGCAGGGTCAAGAGAGCTCCTTTTTGTGTGTATGCGTGTAAATTTTTGTTAAACAGCCATTTAGATAAGCACAAATATAGGCATTTCAGCTTTTTCCACATCATAAAATTCCCCCTGCCTTTACTGTGAGCTGTCCACTTGTGAAAGAAGGAGAAAAGAGGAAATTGCATAAACTCTTACCAAGCTGCTCCAACCACAGACAGAGAGATGGCCAGGCCGATTCCAAGGTTGGCCCACATATACGGGGACGTCTCCGTTAGAAACCTGCCAAAGGAGACAAAAGGATTTTTAAAATGCAGTAATAAACAAATCCCAAATTATGCTGAGCAGTATTTTCATCCAGCTGATATCAGACTCAGGACTCACCATGCCACATCAAACCTGAATCCGAGGTCAAAGATTGTATAGCAGATTCCTGAAAAAAAAAAAAACATGAAACATAGATAAATCAAATTACAATCTGGGGGAGAAAAAAAGCATTCAAATGTAGTCGCTATAATTAAATAACAAACCAGCAAACAGACAACAAACAAGGTTCTGACAAATGCAATTAAATGAACATTATTCTGCATGAAGTTGGCAGAAAGAAACTTAAAGAAATTAAACAAGGTTAAAATGCAGTGAAGATTTTCCACAAGTAACCAGCAGCCCAAGACAAAGTGTGTGTTCCACTGAGGATGTGCAATAACTCACACTCACATGAGAAAGGTTCCTTCCTCATTCAGTTACTAAGACTAGCAAGTGCTCATATACTTAACAGCTACAAATGTGTACTGTGTGTACTACAACGTATTGGTGCTTTTTAAACAATAACATTTTCTAAATCAGTTCACTCATTTCTTTATGCAACACTTTTATTGTTTGGAAAGAAGAATGTGACACGACTACACTGGATAGAATTGCCTCTTTACAGCTCCAGGGTTCTCAGGTTTGAACTGGAGCTCTCTTTACATCCCGAGTGGAGCTTGTATGTAGGATTCCTTTACATTTACAAATTTCCTCCTACAGATATACTAGTAGGTGGACTGGCTACCATAAATTTCTATTAGGTGGCTAAGAGTGTGTATTTGGTGTGTGAGTTGCAAAAAACTGGCATTTCAGTGTACATTCTTGTTTCTCCTCTCGCTATTCCTGGGATGGACTCCAGATCCAGCCTTACCAGGATAAAGCGATTATGAAAAACAAATTCATTATAAATTCATCACCATCTCAATTTCTCAGCTTCAGTATATGTACCCACTGTTTTGTATTTCATATTTATATCTTTGTCTAGGCAGTATACATCAAAAATAATAAGTATTTCAGGTATGTAATTACATAACAGTTCTAATGTTGATAAATATTCATTTATTAAGCCACTTAATCCTAATAAGGGTCACGGGGGGGCCTGGCACCCATCTCAGCCAGACCATCACAACACCAACACACACACAATCATTCACACTCACACACACACCTGGGGTGATTTGGAACAGCTAATTATTTTACTGTACTTATTTTTGGACTGTCAGAGGAAACCAGTGTACAAGGAGGAAACCCATGCAAGCACGGGGAGAACATGTGAACTCTGACAGGATATTCGTCTTGTATTATTTCATTACCTTTCTTGATGTTGAAACGGTACCGTTTCAATATTGGTACCGAGGTATTTCGGGCGAGGTATCGTATCGAGGTCATAATCTGGGCATCACACCAACACTACGGTACAGTATTTAGCAGACAAAGTTTAATACAACTGAGCAATTGAGGCTTAAGGGCCTTTCTCAAGGGCCCAACAGTGGTGATAGTGGGGATTGAACCACTGACCTTCGGATTAGTAACCCATAGCCTTTAACCACTAAGCCACCACTGCTTTGTACATATTTACAGCCCTGGCTTTTCTGATTTCTGGGTGAAAATGGTGAGATTTTGCATAAAGACACACACACACACACACACACACACACACACACACACAAACACACACAAACAACATGAACGTGAAGGCCGATGCTATCAAGAACAGTATTGCTAACTAGCCGTTAAGCTAGGTGCCAGTTAAGAGAATACGAAGTCAAAGTGAGAGGAAAATACCGTAAAAATTACAAACTACAGCAAGCTTTTCCACCATTTCCTCAGAAGTATCTTCATTTTATTTCTCTAAGTGTCCAGCTGCTGTGTGACAGAGACAGTAAACACGACGAGCTACTCGGCTAGTTAGCATAGTGCTAACTGTGGACGACTGAAAGCTGTGTGAAGTGAGAGAAAGCTAAGAATCGTGTCAACAAACGTTCTAGCGACGTTCGTCAGAAATAATCGACGATGGCAAACGAAAATAAAAGACTTTATCTTAAATATATATATATATCAGAGTATAAGAACATACCGACAATGAGGATGGTGGTCCAGAAGGCCAAAGTGACCCCGGTGTAGAGAACTGCGTGGCCATTCATCATCCACTCGACTAAAAGCGCCAGGTTTGCTACCTAAACGTTCGTCCAGGGATAAACCTAAAAGCTGTCGAGGCTCAAAAGGTTACAAGGTTAAAGTATAAACTCCTTCACTACAGCTGAAGCAGAGGCGCTTGAAAATCCTGCAGCCATCCAGAGAGGAAGCGGATATCAGCTGGTCATGTGACGAGCGGCCTCTTTTGCACGTGACGCATCTTCACATGATGGAGGGAGAGCAGAGGTGTGACAGGCTGCTGCAGTGGTTCACCATGAAACATGCAAGTGTTTCAGGTGCACAAGTTCTCATGGGTGCAAACTCAAAAAGTTTCAGAAATCAGGGCTTATGGGAGTTACAAACAGCTGTAATTCACTGGATTGTACAAATCCACAAAAGCTGGTGCTGTAGGTCTTCATTACATTTGTGGTTTTATTCTTAGTGATATGATGTGAAGCAAGTTATTGTCGACAATTTGTTACTGAGAACTGAAAAAAAATAAAATTAAAATAAAAATCGGATGTGGGGTTTTTAAAATACAACAATTTATGGACTCCAGATATGTATATTTGTCACCATTTATTTAAACCAATGTCAACTTATATTGCAATATATACAACATACCTATTGATTTAAATGGAAGTATTTGTTTGCATAACAATTTGAAAGTGTTTTACACCTGAACAGGAAATATATATATATTTTTTGTAATGAAAACAGTGATTATCATTTCCTGGTGCTAAACACTTTTTCACACTGTGTGTGTGTGTGTGTGTGTGTGTGTGTGTGTGTGTGTGTGTGTGTGTGTGTGTGTGTGTGTGTGTGTGTG
>JAOUQZ010037343.1:0-12500 GCA_028564935.1 Neosilurus hyrtlii
AAAAACATGCACAGTAGGCTAATTGGCTGTTCCAAATCACCCCTAGGTGTGAGTGTGAATGGTTGTGTGACTGATGGACCTGCGATGGCCTGGCGAGCTGTTCAGGGTGTTCTCTGCCCTCGGCCAGAGTCGGCTGAGATGGGCGCCAGCCTCCCCGTGACCCTAAGTAGGAATAAGCGGATCAGAAGATGAATAAATGAATGAATATATGGAGTGTAGAGGATTTCCTGTACAGAAGTTTACACAGCATTGTTAAAAAGTCAGGTTATTGCGATGTAAAAATACATTTGAAATCATATGGCTGCAATCACATTCAAATGACTTTTAAATAGTAGTCAGTACACACCTGCCTTCAATTAAAAGTTAAACCCCAAATAAAGTTCACATGGCTCAGTTCTGATATTAACTTACTGGTAGTTATATTTTAAAGCACATGGTCCGCGAAGAGGTTCCAAGCACCAAAGAGATCTCATTGTTAAATATTATCAGTCACGACACTAAAGACGGTCATTTTTTTTTTTTACTAAGAGGCCTATAGCAACATTAAAGGAAATGAAGGCACTTGTTGAAAGTTAATCTCCATCAAATCTCAACATTATAATCTTTGTGCAAAATCTGAGAGCGTTAGCTGCTATTATAATGATTATAACGGTGGTTATTTAAAAACTGAGTCTCAAGATGATCAGAGTCCAAGTTATGGAGGAGAAAAAGAGGCTTGAAATACAATTTTTTTTTTTTTTCAGTATTAAGTGTTTAAATATTTGAATTCTGCTGTGTGTATATATGGTGTCCAACGGAACAGGGTTTTTTTTTTTTTATCCTCAACATTTTAAACTCCAATACAAATCTGTCAATAAATGGCATAAATGGATTAAAATCCTGTACTTGTATGTGTTAATTTGGGCCCTGATGACATCATTCTGAGACTCAGTTTTCAACCAATTGCTCATAAAATCTTTAAAACAGAAATTATCAGCCTAAAATGTTATACACTGAAAGAAACTAACCTAGAGGTTTAAATACGATTACCATTCAAATAACTTTTAGCAAGTCTGGCTTTCCCCTTTAAAAGGAGCAGTACTGACTGTGTATCCCATGTGAAAACAAAGAAAAACATCCACAGGGTGTAGTGGTTCGTATGCTGGGCTCATGATCAAGAGGTTTTAGGGGTCGAATCCCTGTTAGACCCCCACCATTCTCCTGGGCAAGGTCTTAATTTCTAGTGACCACTTAATCCTACAGCTGACACATGGTGGTACACAATGAACAGCTAACAATGAACCGGCCTCCTCACAATAAAATCCATAAAGTGGATGATATGAGCATTTCCTTTAAGAATAATAAAGGAGCAGTGGTGGCTCCTGGTTAATTCTCTGGCTTACTAATTTTTCATTTTCTGAACCATTCCATAAGAACACTGAATATGTCTTTCTGCCAAAATATTCTGTTCTGTCAGAATGTCAAATATATAAGTTTCAAACATGAAAACGTGAACAAGACCAATATGAAATACATTCTTCAACGCTTGGGCTGCCATTTTGGTTACTTAGGCAGCCCTGATATCCTGTCACTGGGTACCGAAAGGTTGCAAGTTGAACACACCACCTGTCATCTGGTGATCATCAACCCCAGAGGGAACACATGCAGCATAGGAACCAAGTGGCAAGGAGTGTAGAAAGGAGGCTCATTTGACAACAAGCAAATTACTTACAGGCAAACCAGCCCATGAAGGGTGCTTCAAATTACTCTTGAAGAAACTTGTCACTAATTCTTCATTAGAAAGGATGTGTAGAAGCAGTCATGTTCTTCATTCTTTTTGCAGTAGTTGAAATAAACAGTCACAGGCAGAGATCCTTTCCGTGTTGTTTTAAAATTGTTTATTTTATTATTTTGGTGCAGTTTTTTGCTCCAGAAGGATACAGTGTTTAGCTGTTTCCGGTTACAGCATGTTAACACAATACTAAAGCAATTTCAAATGTTTTTCTCTTGTTAAAGAGACATTCGGTCTCTGTATTGTGGGTTCCAGAGCTTGGTCCACATTGGTAACATGTCGAATTCGTTTCCAGTGGGGACTGGACTCCACCAAGGCTGTCCTTTGTCACTGATTCTGTTTATAATATTTATGGATAGAATTTCTAGGCGCAGCCAAGGCATTGAGGGGTTTTGGTTTGGTGGCCATAGGATCTCGTCTCTGCTTTTTGCAGATGACGTTGTCCTTTTGTATAACCCATTCTATATCCGTGCCATCAGGGAAGAAAAAGTCCATTGTTGTGATAACCTGCTCATTTAGTACATTTAGCTCATCAGCTGACTTCATTTTATTGCCACATTAATGTTGCTGAGCCTCGACCTGACCAACTGGAGCAACAGTGCCATAGAGATTACAAGCTGTGATCAAGGATAAATGCTCTCCATGAAAATATTAGACTTTTTTTGAATGGCAGTGTATATTTTAATAAATAATATTAGTGGGATGTGAAGAACGTTCCCAGGGATGAAATATCAAGGGCGATATTCATTTTTGAGATGTCCCCTGAGCCTGAAGTACACAATTATTTTAGCATTACACGTACACCTCAGCAAAAAAAGGACATTAATATGAGATTTTATTGGCTTATTTTTATTTTATTTATTTTTAACCATGACACATGCAGACAATGTCTCGTGGCAGGTGCAAAGAGGTGTGTAACTGCGTCTCTTTAAACCCTTTAGAGAGTTTTGGTAATACCATACAGAAACATAACGACAAGCAAATGAAAATGTTTTTCAAATTTTTATAACTAATTTTGTTATTATTATTATTTTTTAAAATCCTGACCGACGCAGGCGAGCACCCGGCACAGCGGGTACAAAGCCAAAGAGCTGCGTAAACCCTTTATACAGTGTTTTAGTAGTGTGCTGAAGGACAATGAAAACAAATGCTTATTTTTATAGTTTATATTTATATGTTTTAACCGTGATAGAGAGTGATCAGGTGAGCTTTGTGCATACATATCTGCACATGTACTCTGAAACGTCTCTCACTACAAACGACTGTCACACTATACAACTGCATTCTTAGCTTGTGGTTGGCATTACAGGGTTTCGTAGTGCTTTCTTAGGAGTGTTGTGTCAGCACCGTAGTGAAGTCGTAACTTGCTGTAGATCTTGGAGTCAGTACAAAACAGCATGAAATTAATAAAATGCTGTTAAGACACATGACAACAGCCCTGCACTGGATATACAGGGGGCAGCCGTGGCCTAATGGATAGAGAGCTTGGTTTGGGACTGGCTGGAAAAATGTGTGGCGGCAGGGGGAGCGAGCAGCCCCTTTGCCCTTCCTCCACCTTCACGGCAGAAGTGCCCTTGAGCAAGGCACCTAACCCCCAACTTCTCCCTGAGCGCTGCAATGTGGCTGCTCACTGCTCCTGGTGTGTGTGTGCTCACTTTGGATGAGTTCAAATACAGAGCCAAAATTCCCTTGTGGGATTAATACAGTTCATCAAATCAAAAATCAAAAAATATACAAGTTAAGAATACGATGTGCCAGAATTTTTTCTTTCAACACTTTAAACGATTGTAACACTCTGTGGCAGTGTCAAGAATCAGTACGGATGAACAGGATTTGAACAGGATGCATCACAAACAGGTCTGCGACGTTGTTAGTAAGGGGGAAATTGGATTAATTGTGCACTACTGTAATGAAAATCGTGCAGGTGATAAATATTCCTCAGCCGAGACTGGTCGAAGGCATGGTACGCCCTGAACAGCTCGCCGGTCCATTGGAGGCCCATCACACACATCACCATTCACATTCACACCTAGGGGCAATTTGGAACAGCCAATTAGCCTAACATGCATGTCTTTGGACTGCGGGGTGGGGGAAAACCCTTGAGATAAGGGTGGGGGGAAAGTACATCCGCCCGACAGCAAGAAAGCCCTCGGTTCGAGTCCCGGACTTGGCGAGGGTGCTTCCGTGTTCTCCTCGCGCTTGCACTGGTTTCCTCCGGGTACTCTGGTTTCCTCCAACAGTTCAAACTGCCCCTAGGTGTGGGTGTGAGTGGTTGTGTTTGTGTGTCGGCCCTGTGATAGCCTGGGAAGCTGTTCAGGGTGTACCCAGTGTCGGCTGAGATGGGCTTCATGGGGACAAGTGCAGATTCCACTTCTCATCACTCGCTTTGTTTTCTATCGCCCCCTATCGGGGACACGTGCGCGGTGATCACGTGACCGGGACGCCATGGCCCAGGCGGTGAAGGCGTCGCTGTAGCGGAGTGAGTTGTGTGTGTTCGTCTCCGCAAATCACTGTGTGTGTGTGTGTGTGTGTGTACAGCATCCTGATTTCTCCTCCTCCTCTCATGCACGGGCCGGTATCCCTGTAGACAGCTTCCCGTCTCGAGTCGGATGTTTGCTCGGACCGTCATGCTGCCCGTCTGGGCGCTGAGAGCGACCCGTGTGTGAGACTCGGACCCGGGGAGGAGACCGAATGGCGGAGCGCGATGCGTTGCCGCTGCCGCTGGACATCCGAGCGCGGATCGCCGAGCTGGAACTCGAGCTGTCGGAAGGTGAGTGGCGGTAGAGAAGGGCTGCGTTCGCGGCGTGTCCGGTGTTTCCTGGACGAGGATGAGACAAAGCCGGAATAAACGCACTCATCCTCTGATGTAATGAGACCCACACGGGCCTTTTTCTTCCCGACGGGTTCACGGTGACGCGCGCGCGGATCTCCAGGAGCTTGGATGGTTCCGAGTTCTTTTATGTTCTGTATCAGAGGAACCGCGCACTGAGATTTCTTTTCTTCTTCTTTTTTTACATTCTGAACACACACACACACACACACACACACGCGCGCGCGCACGCTGATGGAGACACTATGCTGGATGAATGTGAATGTGTCTCCCAGTGGACCTGTGGATGCAGAACTGGGTTTGTTTTGTTCTCTTTCTCTGTTTTGTTCTCAGCTCTGGGTTCCTCCTGCTCAGACTGAACAGGGAGTCGGGGCACAGATTTGTAGCCTGTACATGGTCCCTCCACGGCGATCCTGATTACACAAGATATGGCTTGTTTATCGTTCTCACTGTTAGGCTTGGGAGTGTGATGCTGTGACACAAGGTCCTGGGTTCGAGTCGCTTCTGTGTGGAGTTTGCATGTCCTCCCTGCGCTTGCATGGGTTTCCTCTGGGTACTCCAGTTTCCTTTAACAGTACAAAGACGTACACATTAAGAAAACTGCATGTTCCTGATTGCCCCTTGGTGTGAGAGTGTGGGTAATTCTGCCTTTGACCAGAGTCGGCTGAGATGGGCTCCGGCTTCACCGTGACTCTAGTAGGATAAAGCAAGTAGTTTGGCGAATGAATGAAAGCAGCGATGCACTGTGAGGCATTTTGGGACGGTTAGTCACATACCTAATGGAGGCCTAATGGTTAGAGAAGCGGGTTCGGGACCCAAACGTCACTGGTTCAATTCCCAAACCAGCAGGAGAAATGTGTGGCGGTGGGAGAGTGAGCAGCACCTTCCTTTTTTCCACCTTCATGGCTGAAGTGCCCTTGAGCAAGGTACCTAACCCCCAACTGCTCCCCGGGCGCCCCAATGTGTGTGGCAGTCCACTGCTCCAAGTGTGTGTGTTCACTGTTTACATGTGTGTTCTCACTTTGGATGAATTAAATGCAGAGGCAATGATTTCCCTTGCAGGATTAATACAGTATATAAAAAAACCCAAAAACTGACACATGTTGTGATATGAGTTTTCAAATCAGAATTTAGAATGTGAAACGGGGACATTTTGAGATATGAGTAGTGTAGATATAAGCAGCCACTCAGGGCCCTCGAATGTAGTGTTTTACCACTCATCCATTATCTGTAGCACTTATCTCTCAGGGTCACGAGAAAAGCTGCAGCTTATCCCTGCTGCCTTCGGGTAAGGGACAGCGTACACCCAGGGCAGGTCACCGATCTATCCACACAGGAAGCGATGAGTGAGAAGTGATCATGAAAGGTCAGTGAACGCCAGCGGAATGAGTGGCAAGAGGCGAAATATTCTCGGGTGATGCGACAATGGCGGGTACGAGTTCAACTGAGCAGATCTTTCCCTGACACAATCAGGCCTTAAAGATACCATTGATTGACAGATGCCTCCAAACACAGTTCCCCAAAACATTTTCGGTAAGAAACCAGTGAGCACTGTCGCATCAACAAGGTGCGCGACTATCAACCTGGAGATCACAGGTTCGAATCCGGATTGATGCCACAGCCATCCGAGACCGGGAGTCCATGGGAGCTAATTGGCCGAGCTCTCAGGGGAGGGAAGGATGGCTTTGCTCACAGCGATCACCATCCAATCATGGGCATCTGTGAGCTCATTTGCACGAGGGGACGGATAGCACCGCTCCCAAATACGCATGCGCAGCAGTTTGAAAAAAGGAGGGTTGAGGCATTGCATGTCACAGAGGGGGCATGTGCATTCTTACTCCCCTCCCTGGTTGGTGGTGGTCATGTGATAGGGAAGGCAATACTTGATGGATGGGGATTGGATACGACTAAATTAGGGAGAAAATGGAAAAAAGAAAAGAAACCAATGAGCATGAGTTTACTGACTCCGCCCACATCAACATGGAAGAGCAGCTCATTATTACCATGTGTTTATGATTGCTTACAGAAACTTTATAAGGATAATAAACAGAAATGCCACGTTGGGTCCATGATTTTGAAACGGACGGCATTTTCTGTGAGTTTAAATTTATATATGTTTAACTCTTCCTGGTTAATGATGCACAAGAGTCTCCGTTCTGCACATGCCCCGCGATGATGATGATAATAATAATAATTATAACAATAATAATAATCTATTTATTAAGATAATATGATCTAAAATGCTATAAGCTATTTATTAGTGAAGGAGCTAGATGCTGCACATGGATATACACTTACTGTAGGAACTACCTGTTCACTGCTCATGGTTTCCCTAGTCAATTTTTGGAAGCGAGAAACATGCGAAAGGGTGCAACCAGACCTGGCCGCACACGAGATTCGTTTGTGTCACAAAGCAATTCAAATGCTTCCTTGTGTCACAAAGCATCCATTCGATTCCTGTGTGGATGCCACTTTAGAAAGGCGCAGACATCCCTTCGCAGCTATAGGCAATTTGTCTTTGGACTGCTGGAGAAAACCGGAGCAACCAGAGGAAATCCACGGAAGCAAACAGACAACGTGCAACCTCTGCGTATAAAGGACCTATAAAAGGAGCTGCATGGCTCGAATCTAGAATCTTTTTGATAGGAAGCGAGAGTGCTAATTCTTGAGCCGCCTGTGTTTATCAACAGAAAGGTCCCAGATTGAGCCTGAGACCAGGTTACATCCTCAGTTTCTCATGATCGCTTTGTGTCTGGTTCTTGGACTTCTTTCCATATAAATATGTATGTGTTTGTGCATGGGGATGAACTAGTTCATTCGTGCCTTGTACCCAATGTTGTACCTGTGGTTTAAAAAATCTGCAGTGACCTAAATATTAGGAAAGAGAAGCTTCTGAAAACTTAACTTACATTGTTCCATTCACTTTACTGCCTTTTTTTTATAAAATCAAATTACTAAGATACACCCTCTGCTGACTGTGCTTTATAGACTGTAAACTCTACGACACAGAGAGCAATTTAATTAAATACATAGAGTAAGTGTTCTATACAGGGCATTTCTGTGCACAATTTAAAGTTGGGGTTGGTAATTTGGAAAGTGAACAAAATTTGAAAGCAACATCTTTTCAGGGCCCCGAATAAACCCTTCCCTGTCCTCATGGTTCCTTCCAAAGCCATGCCCCCTCCACGCTCACTCTGACTGCTAGGTCATGCACAAGCAGGAAGACACTGGAGCATTTGATTGGCTATTTCCCAGCAGTCTTTGAGGCAGTGATTGGTCAGGATTAAAGTGGACACATAATTTTTTTTTGTCAGATCTCACAAATTATTAAATGGTGTCAGGGTGTAAAGACAATTTCAATCAATGTAACAATTTTTGTATACAGCTAAAATATACCAGTCCCTGCTTTAAACTTACTAGTTGAAACTTAATCTCAATTAAAACTCAGTATCAATGTCTTTGTGCAAAATCTTGAACCCATAGCAGCTATGATTGTATGAGTGATTCTATGAGTGTTTAATTGAAAAGTCGAAGAATGAATGATGTCATCAGGGCCCAAGTTATCGTGCAGGAGTTTGGCTTTAAACTTTAATATTTTTTCAGTATTTAAGGTTTTTGTGTTTAAATATGTGAATCCTGGTATGGATATAGTTTCCCACTGTACTGGAATTTAAATTTAAACCTTTGATTTAAATTGCAACCTTTTAACACCTCCAACACAAATCTGTAAATAAACTGTATGAATGGAGTTAACTTGTTACTTGTGCCCTAATGACATCATCATCATGCTGAGACTCAGTTTTAAAACACCTGCCCATAAAATCATTACAAATGAAACTATCGGCCTGAAATTTTACAAACTCAAAGAATATAATGCGGAAATTTTGAAATTGAATCGGGTAAATTTTAGCAAGTGCTGCCTTTAATTTTAAGCAAAATACTGTTGTGTTCTTTTTGTAAATTGTTGGGAAATGTTTTATTTGAAAAAAAAAAAAAAAAAACGTATCATAATATTTCCCCACGTTTGAGTTTTTTTCACTATTGACTGACAGCTCAGACGACTTGACCTTGTAAAAAAAACAAATAGAAATCATACTGAATAATATTTAATAAGTAACTTCTGTGTGTAATGTTTTATTCTACTCTCTTATCAGCAGTTGATGCTTTTCTTGTACAGAGTAACACACTCCTGCTCAAATATCTGTTCCGATTTTAGCCATCAGTACCAGGAGGATAAACGTTGATCATATTGCTGTGGAGAACAATGAGGCCACTGTAACGGTAATGTTAGCTGCCATGCTGGTTTGGACAACTGTTATCACGTTTTGTCATCTTGTAGATCGGCAGGTTCTTTTTATATTTATTTCTGAAATCTCCTTTGAGTGACTAGAAATGAATAGTCACTTAAACCACACAGGAGATGAAGAGATGTCTGGAAATTTAATAGGAATTAACACAACCAGGTCATTATTACACTTTCATCATTATACTTGGTATTAACAACCCGTAGTCTCCGATGGATATCTCTACTGCTAGGTTCCCGAGCCTAGTGTTCTGGGAGTAGCGCGGCTTCTTTAAGGGCTGGACAGCTTCAGTGCACGTGTATAGTGAGAGAGAGAGAGAGATGGGGTGAGCATGGTGTTCACAGTAGAGAGAGAGAAAGTGTAGCAGTGAAGCTTTAGTAGTAATGAATGTATGGTGATGTTACAGGCTGTTTATTAATAAATCCTGCAGCTCCTCAGCATCAAGAAGTCTCTGTGTTTTGCTTCTACACTGTTGACTGGGCAGGAATGGGGGTTGACCTTGGAGTTAGCATTGACATTGGCCCTGGAGGAAATAAATAAATCTCCCCTGTGTTTCCCGACTACGGTCTGAAGGGAAAGAAGGAAAGGTTAACACAGACTTTTCTTTTTACCGGCTTTTACTTACTGTTTCCCTTCTTCATCTGTCTTATTATTTTAATTATCCGCTCAACAGGTTCATGTTCTGTGTTGCCGTTTATGTTGGTCTGCCTCCCTGAGTTAGACTGTGTGTTTTTTTTTTATTCTATGCGAGTCGGAGAGGTGGTGTATGAACCTCTATTTTTTGGGTCTCAGTTTCATTAATCTGTAAGTCAGTGATACATAACTGATAGTCAGGACTGACTTAGCAGTGTGACAGCTTTATTAGATTTCCAGGACATGGGACAACCATCCATGTCATGTTCCTATGCCTATGGTGCTCCGCTCAGGAGCTCCGCTATAATGCAGGATGACACAACCTGATTCTGGAGCCTCAATATAGCAAGTAGAGATGGGGGGAAAGAAATTGGTTCAGCAATATATCACAGTTCTTTATAGTGGCGATTCACACATGACCACACTGGCTCCAAAAATCTTTTTTTTTTTTTTTGTTCAATATTTTTCAAGAAATTTTGTAATGTTTAAATGTCTGTGGTTTTTAGGGGCAAATGTTATGCAGCAGGGTTATGCAGCTCTTGAATAAAGCTTTAGTGGTATGATTCATCTTTCTTTTACATGGTTCTAGGTTTTAAAAATGAAAAAATAAAAACAGGAAAAGCAATAATATAGAATCACGATACTTAGAATCAACATATAAATCGAATCGGTACCTAGATACTGTGATGAGGTTGTATTGGGTGGACCCTGGTGATTCTCATCCCTAATAGCAATATAATTTCACAAATGTCTGCAATATGTAAACATTCATTCATTCATTTTCTGAACTGCTTAATCCCACTAGGACCGTTGGGAGGCTGGAGTCTATCTCCGCTGACTCCAGGCAAAGGTGGGGTAAACCTTGAACAGCCCACCAGTCCATTGCACCTTCACACTCACACATGTGAGGAAACCCACGCAAGTACAGCGAGAACATGCAAACGCCACACAGAAATGCCCTCATCAAGCCCAGGACTCGAACCTGGGATCTCCTCACTGTGAGGTGGACGTGCTAACCATTACCCCATTGTGCCGCTCAATGTGCAAACAAGCTCTCAAGTAAAGCATGTTATCTCTTTTTTCTTTTCTCTGTGGAAATTGTGAGCAGAGATTACAGGTACATTTTTGTGGGTGTGTTATTAATTTGTGATAGTTGAATTAGAATAATAACTATTTCAATAAAATATGAACGTAGGCCACTCTTTAGCCATCACCTATTCACCTGTCTGTTTTTAATACACTACTGGATGTTTTATACTCACTGTGTGTATTGTACTCCTGGTGTTATTTCCCATATCCTGGTGACTGACTTGACTCTGGGGTTGGGGAAATGGCCCAGGATAAACCTGTGAGTAACACTGGGAGAAAAACGGTGAAATGTTTCATGACCCCGTGCTCGAGTATGTTAGAGGAGGCAGACTGTAGGGGCTGTTCATGCAGAAGCAGGCATGTTTCCTGTTGATTGCATCATTCCTCCAAACAAAAGGATAGCTTTTTCCCCCCTTTCTCATATGTATCCTTGTGTGCCTTTGTGTTTGTGTTCAAATGAGAAAAGTGTTTTTAAATATAAAAAAATGGATCTCAGCACCAATCTATTAGCAATAAGACAAATATAGCTCCTTTAAGGTGGAAATATATAAAAATTCCCTGTGTTTCCTGACAGTGGTCTGGAGTGAAAGAAAGAAAGGCTAACTCTGAGTTTTCTTTTCACTGCATTTTGCTGATTTCCACCTTCATTTATATCACCTGTCCTGTTAGTTTAATTATCCGTTGAACGAGTTCATGTTCCGTGTTGCTGCTAATATTTGGTGCTTTGCTTGATGAAAGTTTTTGTGCCTTCCTGAGATAGATTGTGCATGTTCTTTTAATTATTTGCGAGTCTGTGCAGTGGTGTGCTTCAGTTTCATGATTAATAATATGTTTGTTTTTCTTATTGTTGAAGCAGCAGCATTTATTTGGGTTTCTCTGGGGTAAGGGCCCTGCTCAGGAGCTCCACTATTAACTTGGTTCTCTTTGAATTTTAAAACATTGTTTTGCAGACTCTAGCTTGTTCTTTTGCATGCTAATATAATGATACACGATATGGCCAAATGTATGTGAACATCTGACCGTGACACGTGTACGCGCTTATTGAAAATCTTGATCTAAAAGCATGTCAGTCATATGGACTTGGCTCCTGCTTTTCTGCTGTAACAGCTTCCACTGTACTGGGAAGACTTTCCACCGAAGTTTAGAGTGTGGCTGTGGGGATTTGCCCCTTCAGCCACAAGATTGTTTGAAAGGTCGGGTACTGATGTCTCGCAAGAAGGCCTGGGGTCAATCTACAATTTATCCCAAAGGTGTTAAGTGGGGTTGAGTTCAGAGCTGTGCAAACCACTTCACTGCTTCCAAGCGAAACTTGGCAACCCATGTGTTTGTCAAGCTCATTTTGTACATAGGGGCATTACCTGCTGGAACAAGTTTGGGCTCTTCATTTCCAGTGAAGGGAAATCATAAAGCTATTGAAGCATACAGAGACATTCTTCACAGTCATGTATCTTTCCATTTGTGGCAAAAGTCTAGGAAAGTTACACATGTAAGGGTCATGCTCAGGTGTCTACATACTTTTGGCCGTATGGGAGTTATATGAGCAAAACAATATACATGTGGCAGTATCACAGATGGCAGTGAGTGGCATCTGTTAAACCCAGTTGGCTGCTGTATCAGAGAATGTCTTACATATATGCAACCGTGCACAATTCAGCATTGATGTGGTGACACGTCATAATCAGTTATAGCCGGTTTCTAAAGTTCTAAAGCTTTGATTAATTTCCTGGTTAGCGTGTTCTGCATAGCTCTGTGATTGGCCGAAGCATGATGACCTGTGCTGTGGTGCTGTTTAAATCACCAACCAGGCATGCGGAGAGGATTCGTAGAGCAGCACAGGGAAGGAGCTGGGCCTCAACGACACCGACTTTCACCC
>JAOUQZ010037364.1:0-31698 GCA_028564935.1 Neosilurus hyrtlii
GTTTCCTCCCACAGTCCAAAAACATGCACGGTAGGCTAATTGGCTGTTCCAAATCACCCCTAGGTGTGGGTGTGAGTGTGAATGGTTGTCTGACTGTTGGCCCTGCGAGCTGTCCAGGGTGTACCCTGCCCTCACCCAGAGTCGGCTAAGATGGGCGGCAGCCTCCCCGCAACCCTAATTAGGATTAATCTTTTCAGAAAATGAATGAATGAATAAGCGTTGGGAGAGAAGTAAAAAAAAAAGTTTTAAAGCTACACAGAGTCTCATAGTAATCTGTTTTTTTTCTGAGGTTTTTCACATTATACACATAAACATCCAAGAAAAGAATTCTACTTTTTTCTACTGTGCCACTATTTTCATTCATTTTTATGTTAAATCTTTGTTTTAGGTAAGGCTAACAGCATTCAGTACTTTAGTTTTTATATTTTAGAACCATTATCTGTTGTACCTCCTGGTCCTCTTTTTTATTTTTTTTTACTCCCAGAAGTCCTTTTTTGTTGTTGTCATTAGGTTTGTTTACTAAACCCCCTTAGGGAGGTCAAGTTTCTCCTACCGTCAATGCAAACCTTGCACAACGCCAGGGCTGTAGTTTAATGTTTCTTTGACCTTGTGGGGCCCCCTACTGGCCTGGGGCCCCAAGTAGTTGCCTGCCTTGCTTGTTGACAAGCAGTGCCTCTGGGAATGGCATTGACAGTCACGCAGGGTGAAGCATTTATGCTTTGTGTATATGTTCTCTAGCTGGTGCCATACCATGAAACACCAGCATTTACTACATTATAACCCCTCGGGGGCTGGGGGGGATATGATGGAATCACCACACTTAAAGTATTTTCACCCTAGTTTTCTTTCTTCTTTTTTTTTCTTCTAACTTTGTATTACTTGTATACCATAAACCACTTTAACTCCCCAACGAGAGGGCTGTCAGTTGAAACAATGGTAAGGATTAGAAATCTTTAGAAATGAACTTAAATGGAAGTTTTTGTGAGAGAACTGTAAGGACTCCCTCTCATCTCAGCCATTTGCTGAACTGCTTAGTCCTATTAGGGTTGCAGGGAGGCTGGAGCCTATCTCAGCCGACACTGGGTGAAGGTGGGATAGACCCTGAAAAGCTCGCCAGACCATCACAGACACACACAACCATTCACACTACCTTGGGACAGCTACTAAGCCTAATGTGCATGTCTTTGGTCTGTAGGAGGAACCCGGATTACCCAGAGGAAAACCGTTCAAACACAGGGAGAACATGCAAACTCCACACAGAAACACCCGAGCCTGGTACTCAAACCCAGGACCTTCTTGCTGTGTGGTGGACATGCTAACCACTACGCTAAGCTGAATGAAATGGGATTTACATGCAGAAAATATTTCAACACCATCTGATCCATTTCTCCTTCGTCACATTCACACTTCCAGATACACACCTACACTGTTTTAAAGTGCTTTCTAGAAACATGCAAGAGAATGAATGCAGCCTAAACACTAAGTCATTGGAATATTTGGGTCATGATGTCAGCATGTGTCTAAACCCTCAGAACATTTAACACACCGAGGCAGCCATTTCCAAAAATATGCTGCACTGAGGTCACACTCCATGGTTGGAAAGCTCTTTTTGCTTGCTTGAAAAGCGTTATGTGTGTGTGTGTGTGTTTGATTTGTAGGTGTGCATTGTGGTTTGTTTTGCAGTTAAGTTAGAGATACAAAAACATATTTCAACAAATTTCCAAGGTGATTTCACTTAACTTTGATTCTATTCCTCTCATAGCTGGAGTCGATGGAACTTGCAAATGTTTGTAACATCACTCCTCTTCATGCTTCAGGGACGCACAGGCTTCTCGCAGTCACTCATTCCAGTCTATAACTTTTCTGCTCTGATTAACCTGAAAACTGCACGGAGACTCACAATCACAGGTTTTAGAGTCGTGTGTATGTAGCGTGTCACTGTGACACTATGACACTATGATATTATAGCAGCAGTCAGTTTTGATTGCTTTACTGTATTAATGGATCGGGTCAATTACAAACTTTAGATTACTATTACTAATTATGCTAACAGATATGAAGTCACATGATGCCACATGATATTCGTAATTTGAGTCTATAGTTGCAAGAGTAGTTCTATTTTAGCTCCGCCCTTCTCAGCTCTGGAACTGACCCCAAGCAGAAATTTGTAAATGTGTTTCTGTCGAAACCTTCTAGTTATGTCTGCTTCAAGCCATGTAGTAATTTTTATGAAATTAAATATAAATGCGACAAAGAGATTTTATCAATTTATTTTTAAAATGTATTTTGAATATTTTCATTTCATGACTGGGGGCCTCGGGTATTGAAGCACACTAGAAATTGGCATACGATATCTTATGATGTGGCTAAGAACGCCTTTACTTTCTGCATTTTTCTGAAAAATACATTTGAATAAAGATACGCCCCCAAATTGCTATATATGGTAAATTACTGCTCTTTTCTATTTTATAGCTACTTTTACCCCAAGTATATATTTTGGGAAAAATCTATTTGCTGTCAAATGCATAACTGTCTACAAACTGTAGATAAAAGACCAGAAATTCTGCAAGTGCTCTGGTACTGTTTTACTATAGTGAGCTTCAAACATTCATGCAACATTCTGGACTCAGTGAGAGATGATGATGATAATAATAATAATAATAATAATGTTGACTTGTACTCCCCCACCACCACCACTTCACACAGCTCTCTACCACCACCCCTAGAAGCCAGGCAGGATTAAGAGTATTGTCACATGATTCATTCAAGGTTGACCTCTCAAAAAAAAAAAAAAGGCATGCTCACCTCAGAGCACACATACACATTAATTGACAGAGAAGAGAGAGTGTGCCACCCCTCCTTCCTTGACTTTGGATGATGGGCAACTTTTTATGTTCCACCACGTGGAAGACAATGTTATTATAGATTTAACCAAGGACAGAAGTAGTTTCCACTGTTCCATGTTGATTTGACATCACCTCTTAAACATGGAAGGGTGCGTTTAATTGAGAAGACTAGGGAATTTCATGTTAAGGATTTTTTTGTTGTTTTTTAGTGTGTGTGTATCTCTTTACTATTTGTATTTAATTACAGGCTACACCTTCACTTTGAATGCAGAATTGTAACATTTATGAAGTCTGATTTTGAGGTTTGTCTTATGAGCCCAAATTTAAATCCTTTATAACCCCCTTTTCCATTTAACTTGGCCTTGGAAATCTTTCCAGATCTTTTTTTTTTTTTTTTTTTTTTAATACATTGCTTAATTTTCATAATCATATGCTAATTATAATTCTTGCGAACCCCTGCATCCTTGTTTATCCAGTCTCTGTCTTTATGCCTCTCACTCTGCAGTCTGACATCCCCTTGATCCATGTGAGTTCAGTTTATTTCATGGCATCACCACAGAGGAAACCACAACCACAGTCACGCACTCACAAGACAATACATTTTTGGCACATATAGGGAAGTAGGGCATGAGGATACTATTTGCATGGATATACGTTGCAGTATGTTGCAAGCACGTGTTTCACTGTGGCCACTTTGTTTTTCACTTCAGCAGTATTGATTTAAAAAAAAAAACAACAACCAGAATTAGTTGCTGAACCTTTTTCTGAATGTCCACATTTGAAACCATATACTAAATGAGTCCGGCTCTCAACCAATCAGTGTGATCTTCCTAACAACAGATGAGTTCTATTTACTCCGAGTCAGGTCTGTTTTGAGGCTCCTCATTGGTTTACTCTTATATGGTGTGGGGAATCCTTCTGGAATTCTGGAAGTAGGTAGAGTATTCTGGGACCAAATAAGAATAATAAGGAAATACCCTGAGCAATCACAAAAGCTGTTTAAAAATCAGCAAAATAAGTGGAGTTTTTCCCCATTGTTTAACATAAACGTGGACATGAAACCCTTTCTCAAAAAAGCATTTTAGCATGGATCAATTGTGTTTATGGATATTTGAACTTGGTCATCTCGAAGATTATGCTTGGAAGGATAGATTTAGTGATATCACATTTTCGTCCAGTTAAACCATTTCCAACTTACTTTGGCTCTTACTCAAAACACTATCTTGCGACTTAATCCATAATATGCTGGAGTGGGTCACGATATAAAGAATTATTTAAGGAACATTTGGAGGCTTACCTGTCCACAGCTCCACCTCTGGTAAAAACCTCATGCACATGAAACCACTATGCACATGAAAGTCCATACATGATTTCCTATTAGTGTTCCATAGTAATGGTATGTCTATCGGCACTCTTTTTAAAGCTTTTGGCACTCAAACTCCTGTGAACTTGAATTTGACCTTTCACTATCATTCAAGGTAAAAAGAAGTTGTTATTTACGTGTATTGTGTCCTATCTATCCCTTATTGCATTTATAGATCTGTCACCATGTTTCTGAAATATAAGCAATTTCAATGTAAAGTGGGGGTGTCTATCTCTGAAATTTTTTGACCATGCTCTGACCTTGACCTTTGACCTAGATATTTCAAAATCAAATCATCTCTGGGACACTGATAAAGTAGTGTCCCCACCAAGTTTGCTGAAAAATGTTGAAATGGGTGTGGTCGGAATTTTGGATACAAACAACCAGCCAACCTCCAGTGATTCTAATACGTCCATCAAGACTGCATTTTTGACAGTGATGATAATCACTCTTTATATCCATGGTAACCAGAAAAACATCTCAGAATGCACAACTGCATGCAATGTGTATGTGGCTCAAATGAAAGGCAGCAGTTTTCTCTTACTTTCTAACTTAGATTGATGGTGTGTGTGTGTGTGTGTGTGTGTGTGTGTGTGTGTGTGTGTGTATTCTTAGTCGTACATAAAATTATGCTCTTGGCTTGAAGTATGATGTTGGATATGGGGTTTTCTTCTATATTTTGAGTACATGTGAAATACAAGAAATTTTGATTACTGTTTCAGGTCTTGAACCTGAATTTCATTGTAGGTGTCATGCAATGACAATAACTGACTCTTGATGTTATTGTCTATAACATTGTGTAGTATACAAGAGACTGAAGATATTGAGATGTTTATGGTTGGTCCATCCATATAGAAGCATGCAGTAAGGTTGGAATAACATTACTCTAAGATATGTGGTTCAAAATAAATGACAAAATACAAAGGATCAATAGGTAGTGCACAATGAGCAATGAATAGTACAGTGGTAATGTACATTAAGTGTCCTCTACCTTTATGATCATACTCTCCCCTACACTTAGTTATGTAGATACAAGGGGAAAAAATGGACCACAGGGGTCCAGGTGCTCCTGCCGAAAGGACCATTTGATAATATGCCAATTTAGAACAAGCATAGCAAGTTTGTAAGCCCCAGCTTCAGCACAGGGCAAGTATATGTCTGGAAACCTAATACACAGTTTTGCCTCTGTGACCTTGAAAAGTAGGTCAAGGTCACTCAGACTCAAACTCATCCTAGCACTCATAGTAGTGAGGTAGCATACCAAGTTTGAAAACCCCAGGTTCAGCCTGCCGCAAGTAAATGTCCGGAAACTAAAGTTTGAAGGACGGGCAGCAGAACCCATTCCTATAAATCATAAATCAATGATTGAAAAAATGCAGATAATTTGGTAGGAGCTATGCCTGGGAGTTGTCTTAAATATAGTTGTGTAAAATATATTTTAAGTGAGCTTGTATAAGAGATTTACTGAGTTCTAATACTAAACGTGTATCTTAGAGAAGTTACTGCAAACTGCCGAGAATTCAGGGATGTAGAAATTTCACACTGGGTGCTGTCATGTTATAAATAGCCGAAGATGAAAATCTGGCACTGGCTTCCTGAGTCTGAGTTAAGCGTTCTGCTCAAGTTGTTGAAGTAAAAGGACGTGGAAGCTGCTCAGTTCACTGTATGAGGATATGAACAGAAGATTAACGCACTGTTCATAGCATGACATTGCAGTGTTACTGTATACTCATAGTATTGGCGTGAACACTTCCCACCATTGCTTGGATGCATGTTGCTGCGGTAACAGTTGTTGCTATGGTCCTAAAAGGGGATTTGTTTTTTTCCTCCCTCGGTTGTATGGGAATGTGAGGAAAGGAGTGTGGGTGAGGAGTGAGAGCCATTCAGTTCTGCTGCCACAGAGTGGTTTATAGGATTTGAGAGAAAAAGAATGATGTGCTCGGGGGCACCGTATCCACAGCCTGCCAAGATTCTCCATCTCAGTCTTTCTGTCGTTGTGTGCTGTATTTTTTCCATTATCATTTTGAACATGTGATAGATGAACACTTGGCACTGAAGATGAAATTGCTCAGTGCTAATTAATGAATGATTTACAGTGATATACTGTCATAGAATCAGCAAATTAATCCATATGATGAGATATATATTGATTAATTTGCAAATTCTATGACACGGTATATCACTGTAAATCTCTCTCTGATGATGTGTACTTTTGAAGAATTTTAATTGTGTTATGCTTTTAATAAACAAGGAGCATGATGACAGCAAGTTGCAAGGTAAAAAAAATCCCTGAGACTTCATGAGCAATAAACCTCAAAAGGAACCAAACCCAAAGGAGAAACCTGGCATCTTCTGGCCAACATCTGTACAGGACAGTTCTTTCTCACACAACAGCAGGTTTTTATACAGATCTTCACTCACTCATCTCAGCTGACACTCGACAAAGGCAGGGTACACCCTGAACAGCTCTTCTGGCCATCCCAGGGGACAACGTACAGAACCATTCACCATCACATCCACATCTAGAAGCAATTTTGAACAGTCAAATGTGCATGTCTTTGGACTATAGGAGGAAACCAGCATACCCAGAGGAAATCCATGCAAGCATGGGGTGAACATGCAAACTCCACACAGAAACGCCCTTGTCGAGCCCAGGACGCGAACCCAGGGCATTCTTGATGTGACGCAGCCATGCAAGCCACTGTGCCTGATTCCTACGGATCTACGGTGTCACTCATTTGAGATGATCAAGTCTGATGATTAATTTGGCCCGCAAGAGCTTTTAAAGAATATGATTATCGTACATTCTTTGCATCGACCATCACCATAAAATCTAATTGATCATCCTTCGACTAGGTGGCGGCTTCAAGTAAACACCTAGTCATTCATGACTCAAGAAAGATATCATGCTAGCTTGTCGCTGTTAAGGGGTGATCACGCTAGAGGTGCGAAAGAAAAGTGAATGAGATTTTCAAAACTGGGTTTTGAAATTTGCGTCGAGATGTTTTGCGACATGCAAGCGAATATATTTGCAGCTTGAATATGTATATTGCGCTGAAGTCACCACGGATTTGTGAGTAATTTTCTATTGGTTTCTGGGTGTCTGCCAAAAAACCCCAAAGTCTTTTTTTGCAAATGTCACCTTTCATTCACTTTTTGTTCTCAAACCATTCTCTTTTTCAGAGCTACATTTTACGACATTCACAGAAATTGCAAATGTTCACGAACCAGGCAAACAAAATGCGAAGGCAGTTGCTTTTCTATCGCACCTCTAAGCGATCACCCCGTAAACAACCCCGTGAATAAAGGAAAAGAGGACAAATGCCTAAATTAATAATTTTACCATGCAGATTTCAGGTTTACCCTTTTAACTCGATAACAGTGGTTATTTGGCCCTCGATCACCTTTAAATTTAGTGATGTGGCTTTTTTATATGGATGTTTTCTGGTTGCCAGATTAGCAAAACACAAAGTCAGGTAAAGTCAGACTCTTGTTAATGCTGTGGTGTTAAGGGAGTTGGGTGGACTAAAGGGTTTACCGGTGCACTGTTTTAAGCTGGCTTATCTCTCTCTTTGGTCTGACGTAGACATTGAGGTCACCTGCATGTGCTCAGTTGACATGCAGAGACTGTTCTTTTTTCTTCCTGTGCTGTATTCTTTCATGCTTTATACATTATCTGACCCATGTTTGTCATTCAGTGCATTGCGTGAGTAGGAAAGATTACCACCATGAGAGCTAAAAGGCCCGATAGCCTGCAGAGTTGTAATTTGGTACTCTTATAATAGAGGAATTTGACTCTTGTCACGTGTATATATATATATGCTTGCTTCTCCAGTCCCTTGTGTAGAAAGTTTGTTTGTCCCCTAAGTGTCGCGCACGAGAAACCTTTCAGATTATTGCTACGTGTGCATGTATGTGCTGCCCACTCGCCTGCTCCGGTCTGTGTAATTATCCGAGCAGATGGGGATTTGTGCTGAAACATTCTGGCGAATCAGCTGTCCCTTTCTTTCTCTCTTCAGGTCTGCTTTTCTCTGCAGGCACTGAGAGAGAGAGAGAGAGAGTGAATGAGTGAGAGCTTGGAGTATGTCTCAACAAACCGGGGTGTGAAGATGCCACCTTTCTTTCTCATTTCTTTCTCAGTGAAGAAGTCGACTGTGGGTCTGTTATGCTGGAGGTAGCTTGACACAGAGCAGTGTAAGTCTACATTGACTTGGTTTAGGGTTGAAGCGCTCCCGATAGAGGTCAGATGTCTCTTCAGGAGCTGCTGCGTGAGAGTCAGGAGGCTCCTCAGTGGATTGTGACGAGGCTCTCGCAGCTTCTGCATAACCTGACCATCGCACTGCTGCAGGGGACCAACTATAGCACATATGCACGCAAGAGCTCCATGATGGAGTGTAACGGTGAGTATGTGTATGTGAGGAGGGAAAAGGTGTTCAGTAATAAGGAAGAAATAACTGTGTGAAAAAGTATTTGGTCCCTTCTGATTTCCTCTATTATTGTTGCTGAGACATTGGCCTTCTGTAAAATAGTAAATCATATAAAAACTGTGTATTTTCTTTACTCAATCACAGTGTGGTTTTTGTATCGTAATTTGTTTGTAGATCAGATACAATTATGTGTTAGGAATAAACCAAAACAAATTAAATTAAAGTGTGCAAGTACTTTTTTGGGGCACTGTATCATTGTGTAATTTTATTTAATTTAATTATTATATATATATTTTTAAATTTAACATTCATTTGGAATCTTTTTTTTCCGTGTCACAGAAAAGTGTAAGACGATATTCTCTTCAAGTCTCTTTTGTGTGTGTGTGTGTGTGTGTGAAATCTCTACAAGGTGAAAATGATGTCCATCTCTTGTTATACATTGTGATTTTATAATAATAAAAATGATGATGATGATGATATTATTATTAATAATAATATTAATAATAAATATAGTAATTATCATTTAACTAATGCTTCTGTGCTTACTAGTGCACTAGAAAAATTATACCTTTTGTAAGTAAGGATATCTTGAATTATATCAAAGAATGAAAACGTTTATTAATTAAATATTATCTTAATTTCAAACTATAGAAGTATCAAAATGCTTTATTTTGAGCTTTTAATTGTTTAAATCTGGTGGCAGATCACCAAGGTTTACATCAGTCACCTATTCATATATTATGCCGCTTATTTAAATACTGGATTATGATTGGTCATTTACAGTATTCATCTGTATATTTAGTTACAGTGCCTTGCAAAAGTATTCACCCCCCCTTGGCATTTTTCATGCTTTGTTGCCTCACAACCTGGAGTTAAAATGGATTGTTTGAAGGTTTGCATAATTTCATTTACAGAACATGCCTACAACTTTGAAGATGTGATTTATTTATTTATTTATTTATTTATTTATTTATTGTGAAGCAAACAACAAATAAGAAAAAATAACAGAAAACTTGTGCATGCATAACTATTCACCCCACTAAAGTTAGTACTATGTAGAGCCAACTTTTGTAGCAATTACAGCTGCGAGTCACTTTGGATAAGTCTCCGTGATCTTGCCACTGGGATTTTTGGCCATTCCTCAAGGCAAAACTGCTCCAGCTCCTTCATGTTGGATGGTTTCCGCTTGTAAACAGCAATCTTCAAGTCTGACCAGAGATTCTCAATTGGATTGGGCTCTGGGCTTTGACTAGGCCATTCCAACACATTTAAATGTTTCCCCTTAAACCACTCGAGTGTTGCTTTAGCAGTATGCTTCGGGTCATTGTCCTACTGGAAGGTGAACCTCTGCCCCAGTCTCAAATCACAGGCAGACTGAAACTTTTGCTCAAGAATATCCCTGTATTTACCACCATCCATCTTTCCGTCGACTTGGATCAGTTTCCCAGTCCATGCTGATGAAAAACATCCCCACAGCATGATGCTGCCATCACCATGTTTCACTGTGGGGATGGTGTTCTTGAAGTGATAGGATGTGTTGGGTTTGTGCCAGACATAGCGTTTTCCTTGGTGGCTGGAAAGTTCAATTTTTGTGTCATCTGACCAGAGCACCTTCCTCCATACATTTGGGGAGTCACCCACATGCCTTTTGGCAAACTCAAAACATGCCACTTTAGTTTTTACCACTAAGTAATGGCTTTTTCCTGGACACTCTTCCATAAAGCCCAGCTTAGTCGAGTGTTTGGCTTATTGTTGTCCCATGCACAGATACACCAGTCTCTGCTGTTTAACTCTGCAGCTTCTTCAAGGTTACCTTTGGTCTCTGTGCTGCCTCTCTGATTAATGCCCTCCTTGCCCAGTCTGTGAGTTTTGGTAGGCGGCCCACTCTTTGCAAGTTTGTTGTGGTGACCCAATTAATTATTGGGTCAAAAAACGGGACTACTGGAGATACGGGGATACTGCATTCTGGGTGCAAAATCTCAATTCTAAGAAAAAAGTGTGATGGTGTTAACACAAAGCTTTTGTTCTGTGCTAATTATTCACAGTCAGTATGGTGGCGCAGTTGTTAGCACGTCCACCCCACAGCAAGATAGCCCTGGGTTCGATTCCCAGCTCGGGCGTTTCTGTGTGGAGTTTGCATGTTCTCCCCGTGCTTGCATGGGTTTCTTCTGGGTACTCCAGTTTCCCCCACAGTCCAGAAACATGCACAGTAGGCTAATTGGCTGTTTCAAATTGCCCCTAGTTGTGAGTGTGAATGTGAATGGTTGTCTGAGTGATGGCCCTGCGATAACCTGGCAAGCTGTCCAGGGTGTTCCCCGCCCTCACCCAGAGTCAGCTGAGATGTGCGCCAGCCTTCCTGCGTCCCTAATTAGGATTAAGCCACTTAGAAAATGAATGATTATTCACAATGTTTTTCTTTTCTTTCTTTCCTTTTTTACAAAAGAAATCAGCCTGAATGACGTTCACACCAGGACTGTGATTGACTTTGATTTAATTTTTGTTCTCCTGATGAATCAAGTGATTGTGCAGGATTACGCTGGATGATCTGCTGTCAGCAATTTTGGTTTTGCATAATCATGATACAGTCATTCCAGCATTAAAATGTTAAAATTAAAATTAAAAATTAAAATCTTTAAAATGCGTGTGAGAAAGGAAAATGTGAAAACTTGCTGATAGTGGATGAAGAATTGATGAGTGAAAGTGTCTGAGTATCAGAGCATGGAGGGAGAGAGAGAGAGAGAGAGATGGTGTTGATAGTCTGATGAAATAGCTGTTTCCTCAGGGGAAGTGTGTGTCCATGAGGGAAGGAGATGGACAGACTGAAACTGCTGGCCAAATTTAGCTTGAGGAGTATTGTGGGTGTGTGTGTGTGTGTGTGTGTGTGTGTGTGTGTGTGAGAGAGAGAGAGAAATGTTTTCCTGTTGGAATGATTTTGAAGTAGAGCATGGGTTTGGATTCACAATTTGTGACACATCTTCCTGTGAACGCACACATACACGTACAGAGCAAAAAGTGCTGCAGTCACCACAGTGTCAAAGGAGTAGTAATTGGCCTCAGTTCCATAGTCTCTCTCTCTCGCTCTCGCACACACACGCAGAATTGGAAGGACATGTTAGAATCACTGAACAAGCATCATCAAAGTGAGTTAAACCTAAAAATCTTTTATTTGGATGTGTGTATGTGTGTGTGTGAGAGAGAGAGAGAGAGAGAGAGAGATACTATGGAAATGAGACCAATTACTATTTGTGTGTGTGGGTGGTACTATAATGATTGATCATCTGAATGAACTGATCTGTCATTTATATTCTTTTTGTTGTTGGTCCACAGCAGGTAGTATGAATGAATGAATGTTTATTTTGAATATGTAAAAGCTACTTTCGAAAACTAAAACTTAGGAGTTGCAGATTTCTCACTGCGCCAATGAAGACTTCCTTCTGTGTCCTGATGTGCGTTGTCTTATAGGCACTGATTCAGTTTGTCATTTAAAAAATTCATTTTCTCCCTTAAAGCGATCACTTTGCAGTCTGCTCTGTAGGAGCTTTGCAGTAGTCGAAGCACTGCAGATGATGCATTCTGGGTGGCACTTTTGCTTGTGTGCCCTTATCGTTTCAGAAACAAGGTTTTGGTCATGTCATCAGCGTTTTTGTCCCGCTTCTGATTTGTACCATTACAATAGTATTGCAGACAAAATTATAAACCGTCTGAACAAACTTTTCTTTACACTTTCAGTTCACTAAACAATATGAGGTGGTTGCTCTGATATTCCAGGTGGTTGCTAGGGTGGTGTTAAGAGGTTGGTCTGTTCCATTTGTTACTTGACATGTAGAGTATACAACCCCACAGCATTATGCTGCCACCACCATGTTTCACTGAGGGGATGGAGTTCTTGGGGTGATGGGATGTGTTGGGCTTACGCCAGACACAGCGTTTTCCCAGGTGGCTGAAAAGTTAAATTTTAGTCTCATCTGACCAGAGCAGCTTCCTCCACACGGTCTCCATAATGTGTGCTTACATGAATCCATATATACGGAACCCCATTCCATTAATTCTCTCTGTGCCATGCCATTCTTAAACAATGCCAACATTGTTCTTCTGGAAGAAGATATTCTCCCATAAGCAAACAGTCGCAGTGGCATCCCGAAAACAACAGTGAAAGTAAAAAGATTGTTACTGGCTTCATCCCGTATACCACAAGTGGGATGAATTGAAAGCATTCAGTCATTTAATAAGCGGACTTGAAGTAAATGCAGAAAAATATCAACAATATTTTAATATGTCCAGAGAGCAGTTTGAAAGCATGTCAGAGCTGGTCTGTGACCGTGATGTATTTTCCCCTGTAGTTTGGTAATGATGGCTAGTGACACTGACGAACGAAGTTAACAATACTTCTGACTGTGGCGTGGCTTCTAAAATGCTAACAGAAAAATATAAATCTCAGTGATGACATGATGTCATGAAGACACCACTGTGTTTATTCTGAATGAAAACAAATCTAAACAAGAATATTAACATCAACAGATAAGTGGATAGAGCACACACTCAGGGATTTATTTAATGTGATGAAACAGTTGAATTAAATAATGTTTATACACTGATCTACCGGAAAATATGGATGTATTTGTATGAAACTTGGAGTAGTTCCTATGCTTCGTAAAAGGAACAAAATGAGAGGGTGGGACCAGGAAAACACTGAAAATTGGTCAGTTCAAAGGAAGTGCTACATGTAGTACACACAGATAAACTAGTTAGAGTGTGGTCATCAGAAGAGGCGGGGTTAGTTACAATGTGAACAATCTGTGTAGGGTCTTCCGATTTCTACATGTGCACCTTTTGGTTTACATAAATAAAAGAAAAGTGTGCCCACTTGCACTGTTTGCTTTTGCCGCATCTATAATACACATGGCATATAAGTGTATATGGATTCACTCCTGTTTTGAAAAACCATTTCGATTTGTCCACGCATTCTGCAAGCCATGTATGCATACTGTGCATATGGAATCTCGGCTTTAATCTTGATATTTCACTTTTACCAGCTCTACATCAGTGGCGGCTGTTCTACACATGCAGCATGCTAATCGACTTGCAGCTGAACTGCATGCAATATTGCTTATTTTACAAAGTCAATGGAAGCAGATCAGAAAAGGTTTTGGGGAACTCCCAGTTTTTACCCCTCCGCCATACTTGGCCGTAGGGGTATTGCCGTTACCGTCGGTGTCTGTCTGTCTGTCCGTCTGTCAGTGCGTCCATCGTGGTGGCACTACCGCCTCTAATAATTGACCAATCATTCTGAAAATTGAATTGGTCAATTCAATTTTCCAATTTGCATGGTGTGATCCCCAGAACAAGATATTGTATTGCATTAGCAGTGTGCACTCACTTTGTGCTCCTGTCATGTTTACATTGTGTTTCATCCAAATGTGCTCCTTCAACAGTGTGCACTCACTACGTGCTCCTCTTATATAATGTATGTATTTGTATTACTACGCACACAAGATTAAGATACACTATTGGCCAAAGGGTTTCACGCGGTCACATGAGTATTTTTCTCTTTTAAATCTAACTAGAAATATTGCCATGCTGTGACCATTGGTACAGTAGATGTGATAAACACTGAGGCACAACACAACTTATAGCTGCTGTGTACATGGGATGTTGATTCAGTGAGTTTTTTTTAGTGAGTTGTTTTAATTTCACTTGATTGTTTATTAACTAAATGCTATCAGTACATCATGGCGGGTTTCACTGATGATTTACATTATAATACATATACTGTGGAAAGTCGGACATTCAGTTAAAGTGTAGTTTATTATTCAAAGTTGGCTATTAATGAGGAACTAGAGTAATTTAAAAAAGGTGTGGATCAGTGTGACTGGTGCACGTGACCCATAGTAAAGTTGATCTTTGTACTTTGGGGTTGAACTGAAGGTCTGTGCTACCACACACAGAGACAGAGAGTATCATGAGATATGGATTTTTGTTTTTATTCCAAGCCTAGAAAAAATCAGCACAAACACACCCAGGTGTCAGACAAAGGTATGTAAAACCAGACGGATTAAATATGAAGGACCTGATTGTAGAAGAGTTGTATTAACCTTTTATATCTCGGCATGGTTCAACTCTCAGTACCTATACTCAACACTGAACTGAATACTGAACAGGGTCTTGTATGGCAGACTCTCCACAACAAAATTAGAAACTAATAATAAACATATTAAAAATGTGGTGGTTCATGTGAGGACGTTTCTTATTGGGAGGTAATAATGTCATGTTCATGGAAGATCACAGGAGATGCTTTATAGCTTCTTGGTAAATTACCAGGCACTTTTTATTTATTTATTTATTTATTTAAAGCCGGGGAGGGGATACTGGTGTGGGTGTATCTATTTATCATGATGTAAGTAAAAATTTTAATAACCACCAATTATAATGAGCATGGTCTTGTACATGAATAAATTAAAGTGGAAATTCACCTACTTTTTGAAAAATGCTAAAGGTGGAAGAGGGGCTAAGAAGGGGGCAGGGTGGGGAATAAAAAGTGTTGGTCAACAGAATCAAAATGACCATCTATTCACGGAGTGTGGGAGGCGGGGTGCAGGCTAAGAGGGAGTTACCGTTCTTAATGTATGATGTAGTGACCTACTAAACGGTCAGCATTACATGAGGAAGGTCCCTCAATGTTCAGGGTGATTTTAATCAATAACTGGTGTTTTGAGCCATTTTTATACCATAACTAAACTTTTATAAGCAATTGCAATTTTCATTCATTCATTCATTCATTCATCATCTTCCGCTTCTTCTGGGGTTGGGTCACGGGGCAGCAGCCTAAGCAGTTCAAAAAATGTAATGCACATTAAAGTACCTGTTAAAACATTGTGATCATTGGGGAATCTCTGTGCTGTAAACAGAATAACACACTCCAGACCATATTTGTATATAAAAAAATAAGTACTGTTGGGGCATCCCACCATGTAATACTCATTGTGGTTCATTTGAAATATTGTCGATTTGGACCCGTTAAGGCACCCAAGTCTTCGACAAAACTCTAGGTGTCCTTTTCATTCTGTTTATCAATTACATCAACATAATTTCTTTGAGTTTTCCTTTCATATTAACATGCTTGTTCTATGCTGTTGTCTCTTTTGTAGTTCATCATACAGAGACAAGTAGAGCACACACTCAACATAATCGAGGACTATTAATATTCAGTTTTTTGAAGATTTTGGTGAACAAATTAAATCCTAATGTATTCACTGATGAGAAAGTGTCAGTTAGCTTACAGGTCCCACAGTGCCACACCCCCAGCATGCATTGTTTTAGTACCGTGCACATGATAATCGATCCATGCAGTATTATATTAATCAGTTCAGTTTATGTTTCTGGTGTATATTATTCTGAATAAATAGCTTATTTCTCCATTATGTACATTCTACATGCATGTCTTGGGAAGCAAGTACAATAAATATCACACTAATACTAATTTATGACCTCTTTTTGCTCTCAAAACAGCGTCCACGAGGCATTGGAAACGCACCTTAGAGATTGTGACATGTTGGTATGACTGCATCACATAATTGCTGCAAATTTAGGGACTTGGAAGACCACTGAAAAGAACTTTAAACTTGTGTTCATGTAACCAGTTTGAGACAGCTTGGGGTTTGTGATATGGCCAAAATTCAAAATGCTGAGCATTCTTCTAAAATGCTTTTCTGTTCACCATGGTTGTAAAAACTGATACGAGTTGTCTTAGCATTCCTGTGTGAAAATTGTAGGAGAGCAGCAGTCTGGTGCCAACAACCATGCGATTGTTAAAGTCATGCAGATCCCACTTTTCTTCTATTAATTTATTCATTTTCTTAAATAAAAGTGGAGATATTATGCTTTTGCCACTTTTTTGACCCATGAATCTTAGTGATGAAAAGCTGTGCTTGACAACACGTGTCAAATAATGAGGTTATAGCACATTTATGTTTCCCTCTGGGCTGTTTTTCAAGGGGGTTGGCACTGCACACTAGCGTGTCATGTCATGGTGTACAGGGCCTTCTGATTAGCTGGCCTTTCCCCACTGACAATAATCAATCATATACAATGCAGTCCATTGTTTTCTCCCCTGACAACTTGGCACCCATTCACACCTTGACTCTGGTAACCCTAAAAGTTTCAGAATGGCCAAGTGGATCAACAGCCCAGATACCACCTTAACCACTGTGAAACTACTGATGAGTCTTCAAAAGTTTTAATCCCTGAGACTTTTGCCCAGTCAGTTTGATCATATTAATATGCTTAAAACACTCTTCAGCTCACCTGACCAGTCTATGTCATGGTCAAAAATATGTAAATAAAACTTGAAATATCTTATTTACATTTGCTTTTTTAAATTATGTTTCTGCACAGTACTAACAACTCAATGGTTTAAACAAAGGGTTTTACACAGCTCTTAGGCTTTGTACCTGTGCTGGGAGCTCGTGTGCCTGTGTCTGCCATGTTTTATAATAATTATAATGCATGAAGATCTCTTTTTAGTGGGCTCTTTTTGTCTAAGTGTTCATGTAGTGTACTCAAACATTTATGCGTCTTGGGCTCGGTGGATGTTGATAAAATGAGTACTCTGCATCATCCACTGAGCCTGAGGTTCATAATTATCCTGAGATAGCGAAACATAGCATATACTAAACAACAGTAACTACAATATGGTAAGATTAAGTGGACTAGTGAATGACTGAAGGACTGAACAATTTTGGTTTGGATCAATGCAAGGGAAATTCATTGTATATCTCTTGCTGCAACATCTTGTCTGGCATGGAGCCATGCAAATAATTTCCTGTACAGCTTTTTGTCAGAGATCAATCTATGTTTTACCATAGAGAAGGCAGCACTAGTTTGGTTATGTCGCCAACTTACCTGTGCTCCAAATGTGCAAGTATGAGAGCCTTACTGCTCACACATGCTGTGTGTGGGTGTGTCCATGGATGAAAGAGAGCGCGGAAGAGAAAAGAGAGAGAGAGAGAGAGATAGAGAGAGAGCGGGGGGGGGGGGGTGTCAATGATGAAGAGGGAAAGCAGAACATGAAATGAAAAGGCAGGCAAAGAAAGACAGGTAGTGGATAAGGCAGAGGTAAAGAAAGCCACAGGTGAAGAGGACAGACCGAGAGAGATGGTGAAAGACGAGTGTTCTGTTTGCCTCCTGCCCATGATGGAAGGAGGAGGATTTGTGAAGATCCCTTTGGAGGAGGTGGAGAGTTTCTACAGTTTTACAGTTTCCTGTGACTGGCTGCTTTGTGAGTCTTCTATTTTCTATGAATGTTATGTGTTAGTACATCATTTTTTTTCTGAGAAATATTCTAGTGTTTTGCTAGTTGGTTGTTATTGTACTGTTGACTTCATCTGTGCCCATGGCTGATTGAAATACATAAGTCACTTATGTCCTCCTAAGTGAAACTAGGCTGTCTGCTTCCCTTTGGAGACTGTGTTGAATTGGTTGTTGCAGTCCGTGATAGTGTTTTGATCACTGCATTTCATCTCAGACACATACAAGGACAGCACACCTGCAGGAAACACAGTTTGCGACCATTATGTATTTGTTTCTCTTTAGGAGTCAAATGTATAGCAATATAGGTATATTAACCAAAGTTACCAGAAACATCTGACATTTTTAGTGAGACATCTTAGCATTTCTTGTGTTTGTGTGTGTGTGTGTGTGTGTGTGTGTGTGTTCTAACTCGTTTAGTGTAGTTTTCCAGCCAAAGGATTTTGCATAACCCCTCCCTTCACTGAGCTAAAATACAAAAAGTCTGCAAGGACAAGGCCTAACTATCAGCAAGTCATTGTTATACCCAGGAGAACGATACAGTAGTTATTTTCTCAGTCAGTAACACAGGATAAATATTGCTGATCCTATACTGTGTACACAGGTCCATGAGGACCAGGGACATCGTAAGATGACATTTAAAAGCATTCAAATGTTCCTAAAAAAGGGTATACTGTACATTTAAATCCGTTTTTTTTTTTCATAAAAAGGTAATCAGATAGCCGACTGTTAGTAAACTAAAATACTGATAGATGCTGGAGTCTTGTATTAATACTCTCAGCAATGTATTGCACTGCATGAATTCTCCCAAACACTTGATTTCTGAATCAATACCATTTTCTTTAATCAGCTGGTTAGATTATCATGCGGATTCCGTGGCTGATCTTTTCACTGAAATGATGATTTATATGCTTTGCTACACATGAATGCTCTGATTGGTTCGCTACCTCTGGATAATTAACAGTTATGAACTAAAGGGATGGTGGATGTGGCTGAATAAACTAACAGGAAATACAAGAAAAACGGACTAAAATGAGATCTTTATAGTTAATATTTACCTATTTGAACCGTGACTGTGAACTGTTCAGGTGAGCTGTGCATTGAGAAGAACAGAGCGGAGCTCCATATGTGCTGTTGAGCTAACAGGAGTACAGAGGTTAGCCTTCATACTACACAAACACAAAAGACAATATTTGTTCTCTGGCTCTGTAAAGGTGTATTTGCACTCTAATGAAAATTTTTTTATATACTACAAGGAGATATAAGAAAAATAAACAAAATGAGATTTTTATGGTTTAATTTTCTATTTTGAAGCGTGATAGTGATGCTGCTGCTGTTCGAGTGCATGTAACAAACTGTGAGGGTGTGTCGTTTTGATTCAAGCATTATCCACTCTGAATAATGATTTATAATCACAAAATAGTGGACCAATCTTCCTCTGTATTATATACTATTGGATGCTATCCACCACATAAACTTGGGATTATCCTTAAATCAAAACAGTGGACAAATACTCATAGCTTGCCACTGTCAATGATTCAGAAATTTCAGAAATTCAACAAAATGCCACCCCAAAAAATAAACTTTAAACTTTGAGTCTCAAAAGATGCCGAAATGCAGCATGTGTGACCACTGCCACACTTTAAAAATGTAAAAGTTAACTATAAAAATACAATTTCAGTTTGCAGTTTGTTCTTAATCACCTTGGATTTGAGCAAATTTTTATTATTTAATCCTTGTACATGACTCTTCTTAACTCTTTACATAGATGCTAAGAAAGCCTCAGTTTTAAATTATTTTAAAAAATGTGAATTTAGCATTCAAATTTTATGCTCACCTCTTTTTCAACACTGTCACTGTGTACTTATGGTACATTTAATTGGATTATTGGATTTTATAGAGTTTGCATGTACAGAGCAAAAACGCACTCATGAGTTTTGAGACTAATTATACTCCTTAAGCAATATTTTCCCAAAGGCCATCCAAATCTCAGTGATGGAAGAAAATTACACGCCCCATAACGACACACTAGGACATGGTCCCAATTCATAACATTGGAAATCCGGGGTTCAGAAAGTTGATCAGCACCTTGGACCTCAGGCATGTTATGCCTAGCCTCACTGACATTGAGTTGGCATGTTTTTATGGAAAATGCCAGGTGAAAATGTATTTATTCCAAAATAAAAGAAGAAAATATTAAAACGTGATGAAAGCAGATTATGGTCATTTTAAGCTATTAACTGAATTATCTTGAGGAGCAGGGGTGTTACTATATGGTGCATATAATATACTGTTACCATAATATATAATTATTTATACCATTATAGAAGATTTTGTCCATATTGCCTGCCTCTAGTTGTTACCATGAAACACTAATAGAAAACCATACAAGGACAAATCATAACGAGCACATGTGTAAATACAGCCAGTACCTGTTTAGGGCCTTTTTGCTATATTATCTATGCTGAATGGTGGAGGCACCTTGCATTTTGAGTGTCCCTATAAATTTTTCTTTGTAATGAATTTGTGCTCAAATGTAGTATCAGATTCTTGTACTTGATTGACAGGATTGCAAAGGGATGTAGGCTTCTTCTGTCATAGTCCACCTGCATGAGTTTGGAGATGCTTTTCTGCTCACTATGGTTGAAAAGAGTGGAAAAATAAGGAGTTATTATTGTGACGGTGTGAAGATGCCCTTGAAAGAATGTGAAGCCTTTTGCAATAAAACGTTTGTGGGGTTTTTTTTTAGTTTTGTTTTGTTTTTCATTATGTTTAATCTGATGAAAGGGCAGAATCGGCACATGTTTTTGCTGTAAGCAGCATAATTCAGCTTCTGACATATTCCTCCATCCTCCATCCATTTTTGTCCAGTGTTGCGTTACTCAAGTGTTGTGGTCAGATGAACTGGGTGGAGCTGTATGTCTGAGATCGTATTGTTTTATCCTGACTTGGTTGGTCGTTCCCCTTTTTATATCTGTTTACTTAAAGCAGAAGGTTTAGTTCAGGATTTGGAGTCTGACTAAAAGGATCACGCAGATTCAGTTGCCGTTTGAAAGCAGTAGAGATTTCATTAGCGAGTTGATGGGGAGTCTAACTTTTGGAGATTTGGAGACACAGTCAGGATCAGGTGGGCTTGAGAGAATATTTATTTATTTATTTTTGGAGGTATGATTAAGGGGTGTTCTTATGTCTCTCACTCGCGCTCTCTCTCTCTCTCTCTCTCGCTCTGTCTCTCTCTGTTTTATCTCTCCCTCCCTTCTTTCATAACTATCATGTATCCATGTCTGGCTCTGCGACCCTACCTTTTGTATATTCGGTGGTGACAGCATGCATTACTGGTTTACTCAGATCTCTGGTCCACTGCCACATGAAAGACTGTAACACAAACATGCATGTTGTCTTCTATACATCATGTGTGCTAGATCAGTCTTTTGTATTTGTGTGCTCGTGGATTATTTTTTCTTTTATTAACCAGAATAGAAGTGATTAATTGTGGTATTATGGGAATAGTGTAAATGGTAGCTCAACGGATTCTCTAACCAGAGCCAATCGATAAATAGTACTGCCTTATTGTTTGACTTCTAAATTATACAGCATTTAGTTGGCAGGCTGTTTTTTAAAGGATGCTTATCATACAGCTGCTGTTTGCTCTTGCCTCGACTTTCCCTGCCCTGACCTTTTTAAATATCTAAAAAAAAATAGAGTTAAATACACTTACAAAAAGTCTACAGTACAAGTTCATACTGTATACAATACATAAGCAAATACTTTCATATCTCGGCATACTGTATATGTGTAGAGTTATGAAGACCTCTGAAGTTTTCTTTTTCATTGCACTTCTATCTAGTATTTTGAGTAATGTGAATTCATGGCTTCTCAGTTAGAGTAATGAGACCTGCTGGATCAATACTGATTATATTTTTGCTTTATTGTGTTCAGTGTTTTTTTTTATTTATTTGTATGTACAGGAATTGTTTTTGAATATTGTCAGATACATTTGCATCAAACCTGTTTCCAAAGTGTGTGTTTTAAAGTGTGATAAAGACTAATTTCACCCTATGCTCTGAGATTGACTCTACCTATTGCATAAATTGGAAAAAGTGGGATTGAACAGCATAAAAAGAAGAGTCTTGAACAGCATATAGTTGAAAATCAGTTTTACAGACTCACACTTAAGGGGTCGGGGTGAACCATCTCTGGTTATAGAATGATACTGGTTTTTATTTTTTCTTAATTATTATTATTAGTAGTAGTATTTTCTGTTCTATTTATATATGATTGTAAATGGGATGTATTTTATTCTATTCACAGTATAGAAATGTACCAAACAATTGACTTTTCATGTCTGTTAATGTTGCATAGTTTTAAATTATTTTGAGCCATTTTCAGATAAGTATTTTGAGTAATGTCAGTATTGAAACCAGATCAAAAATATGTAAAACTTTGCAGTCCCTGTTTAACCTTAAAGGTTTAGAAAATGTATACTAAATAAAAAGGATTTTAAGTGGTTTGAAGATAAAAGACTATTACTTTTCACTTTAAAATGGATGCCGATTTTAGATCATGTGAAATTCATGACCTTAATATCATCACACATCCTGATCTTGTACAAACAGTGATGCTCGCTCTGTTTGCACTGCCAGTCCTTTTGTTTTATGATACTGTATTTCCTTTATGGGCTGTTTATTAATTCAGCCCTCAGTTTCAAAAAAATAAAGAAATATTAAAAAAACAACAATATATATATATATATTATACTTTTAGATCTCATAGTGTTGTCCCATCTTGAAGGAAAACTTGTAATCAAATATGCAATGATTAAATAAACAAAAGCGAGAGAAAGGAATGCATATATAGACTAAATAAATTATTTAAATATAAATAAATTAAATAAACCTATATTCTTAATATAAATGAATAGGTAATTAAATGAGTAATAAAATAAAATATGGACAACGACTTAGAATAGAAAGTAGCTTGATTTGCTAGACAGAGATAAAGTGTGATAAAGTTGGTGTAACGTTTTCGAGGTGATATAGTGACAAATAAATATTAATCACCAGTGCACTAAGCTGGTTCGACTGTGATGAGACAAAAATGTGCTCATAGTTGGCTGGGATTTGCATTTGTGTGGAGGAAGAAGCTGTACTGATCTGAGATATAAACAGTCATGGATGCATGAAGAGAATAAGAGACTGAGTCAGACAGCATCTGGACACTCCTTTAAGTAAACAGATGTGAAGTTAAAGCTGTCCAGCCTGTAGTGCCTGACATTTTCTTTTCTTTATTAAAAAAACTTTAATAAACACATAATATAAAGAATATTTGGCGTAATTATCAAAAAAATTCTGCTCTTAATTACTAGCCGACGATATTATTGTTATAGAGTTTGTATTGCTATGAGTAGCACTACTTCTTGATTTGTGTGATGCCTTGTTGTCATGTCTGTGCTAGACAGTGTCCTGTTGTGGAGTCTCCTGTGGTTTTCCCGGGACTGCTGTATGGGTCGACACACAGGTGGTCAGGTATCCGTTCCCACCTCCCCTTCTAGACTCAGCTGAAACTGCACTTCCTGTTTATTCATCCTTTGTGGTTTGCACATAAAAGAATGTGTTGCAGGCCTATTTAGCATTTCCTGTTGAAGTTGGATCCGATATGAATTCTGTGGAATTTGGTGTTTTATGACCTTAGATATTTAATAATAAATGTTAATGTATGTTAATGCAGTGAACAGAAACGTGGTTCTGTTCACCATGGTTCAAGTTACATGAACACATCTTTAATACCCTACATCTTTTTTGTGAATTGTTGTCTACGCTGCGTTATGAGCTTAATGCTCTCTGCCATTACTTATACATATGCGTACAGCTGCCCATGATTGGTTCATGTTGTTTTAATTAACAGGGAATAAAAAGAATGATTCCCTTCCATTCAGAAAGCATGGCCAATTCTGCATGCTTGGTCTTCTGGTCATGGATGGCTATGGCATCATCAGGTTTTCAACTTGCCGTCAGAAGATCATTTTAGAATCTGACTGAAATCCATGATATTTAGTTGGTCCAGGTCAAATATATATGTAACAGTCCATTTGATGGTGCTTCCTGAAGTGAGAGATTCGGAATGATATGCACATGAATGAAAACCCAACATGAAGGCCTTGAATATTTTCAGAGCCAAAATTGGACACAGGCCTTAATTCATACATTTATCTTTATCTTCAGGAACTTCTTTATCCATGTAATGTTGATATCAAATTATCAACCTGCCTGTGTGGCTACAATCACTGTGGCCATGTGACCCAGTCCAACTACAGTCCAACACAAAATTGCATTTTTCCACTTAAAACTTTGAGTGATGGGTTCTACAGGGGGTCATGCTGTATAGTGTATTTTTCCGAATATGATGGAAACGGCAAATGGAAGTCCCATTATAAAGAAGTTAAGAAATCTTTCGTACAATATTTTCAGTATTGCGCCATCAGCACTCTGGTCCAGTCATATGTGTTCAGAATTGTGCTTTTTAAGTTTCACTTAGCTGTGCTGTAGAGAAAAGGTCCTGAACATGCTGTTTATGGGAAAGCACAAAAAATCCCTTTCATTTTCTTGTGAAAGAAGAACAGCATTCAATGATCATGACTATCAGTGAACAGCTGACATGAACCAGTTAAGTCCACATTTGCAATGCAAATCAGTTTTAATTAGTGTTCAGTCAGTGTTCGAATTTGTTTATATTCCTCCAGGCCTGATGCTTAACACTACTTGGGTCTTCCTTGATGGTAGAGCTGATAAAACATGCTAGGATACCAATCTGCTTTTAAATATTCAACAAGTCATATGTTCGAGCATGGAATCTCATTCCTATTTTCCGCCTCGGATTTTTATATTTCTAGGAAATACCACTTCGGAGTTTTTGTAACCAGTGTGATATGATCTCGTGGTACCACAGAAGCTTTTATGTGTTACATAAAATTTCCCTGCTATTAAAAAAATGGGTTATTTGGGGAATTGCCCTGAGATCAGCAATGGCTTTAGCAGGGCAAGACAAATCCTTGAGCAGGAAATGGCAATTTCAAGACAACCATTTCCTCTTTTGGAGGCATGACTTTTGTATTTTGTGTATGATGACTTTTTAGGAGTCTTATGGTGTAAAGTAAGGAATAAAATACCAAAGTGGACATTTTCCTATATCCAGTTAAGGTGTGATTCTTTATAGTCATCAAGCCAATAATTTTTCTGTAACAGCCTGGCCTGAAATGTTTTCTTCTTCTTTTCAAAGCACTGCAATTTGACCAACCTGATTATCTATTGCTTATGAAAGTAGTAAGTTGGCTCAGCTTTGTGGTCAGCTATCCAAGATAAACAACAGTGTGGTAGAGAAGTGAGGAAGAGAGTGCAGGCAGGGTGGAATGGGTGGAGAGGTGTGGCTGGAGTGATTTGTGATAGAAGGGTATGTGCAAGGCTGAAGGGAAAGTCTTGTTAATAAAACAGTAGTGAGGGCAGCTCTGTGTGGTTTAGAGACGATAGCACTGACAAAAATGAAGGAGGCGGAGCTGGAAATGGCAGAGATGAAAATTTTCTCTTGGAGTGATAAAAATGGACAGAATTAGCAGTGAGTTTGCTAGAGGGATACACACGGAGTGTTCAGGGATAAAGGCAAAGAGTCAAGATCGGGATGGATAGGACATGCAGAGGAGGGATGAATGATATATTGGCGGAAGAATGTTTAGGATGAAACAGCCTAGTAGGAGGAGAAGAGGAAGGCCAAAGAGGAGATGTTTGTGGTGAGGATGGACATGCAGGTGATTGATGTGACGGTGAGGAAAGCAGAGGACAGAGCAAGATTGCGAAGGGCGAGTCCGCTGTGGTGAAGGTGAAGGCGGATCCACAGTGGCGACCCCTAACAAGAAAGAAGTAGAAGTTGGCTCAGTTTTGCATGGCTTAACCAACAAGATGAGCCTGAAGCAGCTACTCCGACACCTACTCTGGATAGTTACTGTGTACTACCATGTGTCGTGCTCTGTCCTGTGTGTTTGTCTTGTGCTGAAGGATTTTATTTATTTATTTATTTTGTAATAGAATTGTCTTTTTACACTGTAGCTCATTAGACTGCTGCTTCACAGTGTATCCTCAGGGTCCAAGAAGCACAATATTTCTTCTAACATCTTCTTGTATCCATGAAAAGGTTTATTTCTCTTGTTTTTTCGTAGAAGTTTCCAGAATTAAGTGTATTTTAAAAAATGACCCCAGTCAATACATAGGACGTCACCTGTCAAATAAAGAAACGCCTTTGTTTACAGGTTTCGCTCACTTCACTTTCGCTGAACAGGAATTGCCTTTGCTGTCACTAACTCCTTATTAAGGTGTAGTTTTTCTGGTCTATTTTTATAGAGGATCAATTTCATTTCATAAAGGATTTTATCAAACAGATTTATATTTGATATAGTAATTTAGTTTTTCCTGGAGTAGGAAGATCCTGGAGATCAACTAGTGGTTTTTGGAGTTATGAATGGTAAGTAATAATGACGGCACCTTGTTTTGCTGCTAAAACCTTTACTGGTTTAGTTTCCTTCTTTTTTTTGAATATGTAGAATTATCTTTGTTGCTTGAAAATGTATGTTCTCTACTTTTCTTCCAACTTTTAGTGGCGTTTGTATTAAGTCCTGGAGTTGTGATGTCCAGTGTAGATGTAATCCTCCCCATATGTTATAAAGTTTCTGTTTATTAAAATCTGCTGTTAGACACAATTTCTGTACTGCAATGTTTTCAGAAATGCAGGCATAACGCAATACCGCCGCAGCGTTTATCCAGATCTCTGTAGGTGACACTTTGACACTTACTGGTGATAGAAGTCTAACAGCAGTTGATGGGGCAGTTAACGAACTGCTGTTCATAGTTTTTTCAGATGCGTTGATGAATTTTGCAGTCAAATTTAATTGTAAAATAAAGATCTGTAGTTACATAAACACCAGTTACATAATGTTTTTACTCTCTTTTTACTGTTACATTGCTGGACCGTTTCAGGAAATGACATAACAGTTTAGTTTAGATGTTTTAATCATTCACTGATGCCACTAATGAACGGCCCTACAGTACTTCCCTTATAATTTATTTATTTAAGTGTAAACGTATAAAAACAGAAAAATCCCTCAGTTATCTAGTTTGGCAGTTGTTCTTTCCTGTTTTGTTAGATTTCTCTTAAGTTTCATTTCATTTTGCTCCAGAAGAAAGGTCCTGATCATGCTGTTTTGCAGGAAGAGAAAGTCCCTTTGACTTTTAAAAGGAAATGCTTGATGATAATGTTTGAGGAACACTGAAAGCGAGCTAACTTGATGCCTTGCAACTGTGTCCATTATAGACTATAGATATACACTGATGATTAGTAGACAAGCTTTTATTTCTGTAATAGTCCTCCAAACATTGTTGCTGCAAAACTCCACTGATTCCACTGAATCATGGTGTGGTATGGCATGGATGCCCCATTTTAAACATATCTACCGTTTATTTCAAGGAGATATTTGGGTTTTTCCACAAAGTGTTCCTTATTTTTAAAAGTCCACTATGTAGAAATGGAATATAGTATTCATATACATGAGTATGCTTTCATTAGTGTATATTTAACAATTATACAACAGTGTGAGAGGATGTTGCTGAATAGTCCCCGAGGTGGAAGGAGATGTTCATAGTTTATATTTATATTTTAACCATGACAGAGACCAGACATGCGAACGCTGCGACGTGAGCCGTACTTATAGCGATATGGTGCTAACTGAGTGTTTCAGAGCTTATTGCATACTACATGTATATGTAAACAGGCTCAGTAAAGGTCCATTTGCACACTAATTTAAAATTTAAGTATATACAACACAGAAGTACTAAAACCAATTAATGCTCTTTTTGTTTTGATTCAAGCATTATCCACTCTGAATAATAATGAGATAGCTGACGAAAGTGATTGTGCCGTTTCCATGTATTATACTAATCACCTGTATCTATGAATTATTGTGGTTTTGCAAGCTTAGGATGAGCTCATGATATCTGTGTAGTGCATCTGAGGATTGTCCATTCTGTGCTACTGTAGAAACTTGGCAGAGCAACATGGTGACTGTTTTGAAAGAGGATTTTGGATTTTGTCTGCCAAGTTTCTACAACAGCCCAGATTGAAGAAACTTTAAAAAAAGTGATGTCCAGCTATTTATAATGGCAGCTTGAATACAGAATGAAGCACAGGAAGATGATGAGGAAGATTAAGGAAGAGTAATCAGTGTCTTGGTGCTGGATTACAAGCTTGAGAACCCAAAAACACGAAGTGTCATAGTTCTTGCTTAGCATGCAAAAAAGTGAGAGAGCATGAATGAGTACTTGTAAGTACATGGAAACACGTCACCACCACCGTATCTTTTTAATACTTGCTGGGAAAGGGAGGGGAAGGAAGGAGCCTTCAGTTGGTTGCAATCAGCTGAATCCTGTATAGTCTATGTTTAACAATGATCATTGTACAATTACTGAATGAACTCTGAATATTCGATACATGCTAATTCAACCAATGGGAATTGGGTTCCGTTGGAATATATTTGGAATTAAGCAGCTTATTACAGTCTCATGTCTTATGGATGAGGATTTAGTGAGTTGCCTGATCGTCAAACATCCTTTGTAAACAAAGGCAAACTAAAGAGGTTGCCAATCCAAACATGTTTTCCCAACTTGTGCACATTTTTGTTTTGGCTACCAATACACCTCCACGGTACACACCAATGTGGTGGCGATTGTAATATAAAATCAAATATTTACACCCTTATTCTTTCAATATTTGATGAACTGGCTGGGTCTTAAATGTACACTAGATAAGGTTTAGAAGAAAAACGAACATTAGCACATGTCAGTTTCTCCGAAACACACTCCTAACATACGTTACCGACAATATCAGTTAAACAGGTGGACTTTCCCTTTAATACTCTCACCAAGCTCTTTTTACCTGATGACTTCATTTCCCACCCATAACACACAGCACAGATGTAATCTACACAGCGCCCTGGAGGAACAGACACATACACGGATAACTTTATTGATAAAGGAGAGGACGGACCATTGTGTGTGACTTCTTTTAGCTTCTCTTAACTCATCCTTGGTGTCATGTGTCTGTGTGTGTATAGCCCTGTGGGGTAGTTTGGGCGTTGGGTGAGAGTATATCAGAGGATGGACAAAAGCAGGAGACTTTTTGTTTTAATAATGACCAGTGGCTCATATTACGCAATTTATGACCTTTCAGCTCATAGTCAGGAATACTGATGTGTTGAAGTATCATTTTCATTTATCTTTCTCCAAAACCGCAACACTCTAGCAGGTGCCTTCTATTCTTCAAGGATCTCATTCAGTTACTGTGGGAATGCTGCTATAGTGTAACTCACAAGAAGAACTCATTTTGTTTTGCGGACGTTCTGCAGCATATCAAATGGTACTATACCTTGATAAAAATCCATCTTTTTTTATCAGAAAAAAATATTTTTTTGGAAAATAATGAATATTTTTTTGCTGATATAAGTATCTTGATATTCCGTCTCAGGGATTATTTAAATCAGTCACATCCACAGAGTGTTGAGGCGAATGCTTGTTTTAGTATATACTACATGATAATTATAAAAAAGGCAGTTCAGGTGAATTTCTTATGCTCAGAACAGAGCCAAGCACTGTGTTTTATATATACTACATGGAAACAAGTAAGTAGTGCCAGTAGTGGTGTATTATCGAAACTCATTCAACTTTTACTATATAGTGTGCGGAAACGTAATAAAAACAAACTAAAACAAGGTATTTCTGGTTTATTTTCACACTTTTGAAGCATGACCATGATGACACTGCCTGCTGCAAGTAACAAACTGAGTGTCCATCGATTTTAATTAAAGCATTATCCACTTGAAAATGTTTTTTAATCCCCAGATAGTGGACCAATTAGATTGCACTGTTTTAATGTGGTGGATACACTAACTAGTAATTATCTTTGCACTGGCCTACCCCTTCATGTGACATTACCCCAGTCCTAAGACAGCACTCTGCATCATGTTTTATTTAGTTATTTTATTTTTTTAATTTGATTCCCCCACATAAGCCCAACATCCCTGAGCTGCAAAACATTTAACTAGCTTTATTTTATTTTGAAGAACAGAGTTTGACAGCAGTATTGTAATCATCGACATTTGTTTCACTTTTTCTGTGATCACAATCCATGGATTTGCCCTTGGTGGGGACACAGCCCTTCCAGAATCCCAGAGATTTCATTTTACATTGACATGGTCAAAGTTTAAGGTCAAAGCAAGGTCACAAAGTTTAGGTAATAGAACACATATATTTTGGCTTTGAGGCAAGTGCCGATAGACATGCTGTTACTATGGAACATTTAATAGGAAAACGTATTTGGACTTTCAAATTAGACAGTTACCTTTTGACCTTGAGTGACCTTGAAAGGTCAAACCCCAGCTATTTCATGAAACCTTCAAACAGTAACCAGTACCAATATAGGGCCTATTTGCAGCATTATCCATGCTGTGTGCTGGAGGTTCCTTGCCCTGTATGAGTGCCTCTCTAGTTTTATTTATTTTATTTGTTTTGTTTTGTTTTTTACACCTACAAGCCTGAAGATTCTTGTATTAAAAATGGTTTAAGGTCATGAGTTAATTATTACATGCACAACTCAAATGTCAACTTTCTAATTAGGTTGCATTGAGTTTGACTTCACAGTAACTGTATGACCGTTGGATTTAAAAAAGAAAGAGAAGGATGGGGAAGGATCTTGGGTAAGTCCACATAAAAATATAAGAATTATGTTATTGCTTAAAAATAAAAGCACTGTATAATAATAGCCATAGAGAAAAGTTGTTCCTGGAAGACGATACTGCGTGTTAATGGGAGGGGAAGAGTGCTGCTATATTTAGAGCCAAGAAATGAATTTAGTGTTTTTCTCTCTAAGCATTATGAATACCCGTGTAATTAATTTTTCTTGTGCTATGGTATATGAAAATAGTGCAGTTATCGAAGCATGAAATTCATTATAGTTTTAACATGTGTGCATGTTTAGTCTGCCAATAGGGACCATCCTCAACAGGAGCAAACTGATAAGAAATCCAACCAGAATTAGGCCATCTGGATGGATCAGGCAGGTCTGGAGAGCAGAAGTGGTCAGGATCACCAGTAGATTAGGAGTAGCATGTGCAGCTTGTGGGAAGGATCAAAGGCTCACAGCATAGTCTGACTATACAACCTCCAGCCACAAACAGGTGTGTGTGTGTGTGTGTGTGTGTGTGTGTGTGTGTGTGTGTGTGTGTCATTCCCAGGCTTTATGAATACCCTGTTGCATGGCCTTTCATAGTGGTTGTGGGGAGCACTTGGGGTTTCCCTGCAACTACAAGGATGTCTCTGTTTAAGAAGCCTCTCTTTGACTGTGTGCGTGTGTGTGTGTGTGTGTGTGTGTGTGTGTGTGTGTGTGTGTTTGAGAGAGAGAGAGCACAAGAGGGTGTGCATGTGTGTCGTGTCAGAGGCAACTGAATTGCTTCCCTGTAGTTCTCTGTGTGCCCACATCTCTCACCAATCTGTGCTCACTGGCTGACAGTACAGATTCTCAGTTTGTCTCCACCCTCTGCATGATTCTCAGTTTGACTCCACCCTCTGCATGATTCTCAGTCTGTCTCCACTCTCTGCATGATTCTCAGTTTGACTCCACCCTCTGCATGATTCTCAGTTTGTCTCCACCCTCTGCATGATTCTCAGGT